>JAFBJR010000344.1:221992-257112 GCA_016785285.1 Brachirus orientalis
CCTTACCCCCTTCCCCCTTTCCCTCCCCCCCTCCCCCCTTCCCCCCACCTCCCTCCCCCCTTACCTCCTTCCCTCCCCCCCTTTCTCCCTCCCCCCCCCCCCCCACCCTTTCATACCTCTTCACCTCCCTTCATCTGGTACCATCTTTAAACCTTTAGTATGACATAAATGCGTCACTAATCACAGACAACTTGCTGTAAACAGAAGTGTTTGTCACTGCAGTCTAATCTTTACTTTTTAATGTTTTTATCATGATGTGAAAGCGAGGAGGTAAATGCATCAACACAAATGCCTTATTAGCAGCTAAGTTGTTTAGAAGAGGTAACAGACTGTGTTGAAGTGACTGTATATCAGTATCAGTTCATGCTTGCGATGTTGGTATCGGTATTTAACAATCAGACTAACAGGAAGTACTGATGTGGCACTGTGTGTGTCACAGGAGGTGAAGCTGATGTTCCCTGGAGCTCAGCGCATGAACAGAGGAAACCATGAGGTCCCTGCACTGGTGAGAGCCTGTAAAGCCAACAACGTCACAGACCTCGTCATCGTTCACGAAACAAGAGGACAGCCAGGTACGACGAAATCAGTGATTTTAGCTCACAGGGACACAGGAGCTGCTGGTCCACTGCTGCCTCGTGTGGTCACTTTGTGTCACTGAGGTAAATCTGAACAAAGGATTTCAGACACTGAAGTGACAAAATAAGACATTTGAACTTAGTGATGGAGGCAGCAGTGGATCAACAACTCCTGTGTGCTCATGTTAAAATCTGTGATTTTCTCTATGGACTTTGGTGCGGGAGAGTGAGTGGCTTACAAATCAAAAGGCTGTTAAACGCTTAAGCAGGTGTAGATTTTATTAGGGGAGTCTTTTGTTGTTTGGCTAAAATCTGTTTTTCTTCATGTCCCTGCTGGCAGCCATGTTTTCACTAAGAACGCGTGTCCATGTCTCTTTTATAGGGTCAATGCATATTTTCCATTTTCCATATTTTTCTCTTTTTTGATTCTTCAGGAGTAAGTCAATTATTTAATTTGAAATATTTCCAAGATAATTTCACCAGTCCCTCGGGTTAGTTATTCTATATCACAATAACAAGTTTGGCAACTTTGATCTTTTGAAACTATGGTACAGAAATGGATGAGATACAGTTACACTCACCACTTTTTTAAGTGTATATTTAGTTGGAAATCCTGAGTCTGCAATTTTTTTTTTCCCCTCCAAGATTTTAGGTAGACGTGGATTCCATTCACGTTCAATGGGATAAAAATGGCATGAAAGTTATAGATTTTATTTTTAAAAAAAAGTAATTATAGCAGAGAAAATTTGAATGGTAGCAGAAATGTCCTGAATGAGCCAAACATTTTCATGTCTGAATTATGAAAATTAGGAAACTATTTGGGGAATCCTGAGTCAGCAATTCCCAACGAGTGTTTTCCTGTTTTCTTTACTATTATATCACCATATAAAAGGTAGGTGAGGATTCCATTTACTTTCAATGGAAAAACAATAGCAGTTACATATTTTAAAAGTATAAGAGGCAGAAAAAGTTGAGAATTGTAGCAGAAATGTCCTGAACGAGGCAAACGTTTTGGCTGTATTATGGTTTGTTCAAAATGGCTGAAAATGTAGAAGATGACGAGTCAGCATTTTATCGCAAAATGTATGTAAAGTGAAGCAAACGTTTTGCAGTTAAACTTTTCACAGAAAAACCTCACAAATTCGACATCAAAACCTTAGGTTTGACGGGAAAAATGTATTCTCTAAGAATTTTATGTAACCATGGCAACAAAAATCATTATTTAAAAAAACTGTAAAGTACAGATTTGATAACTATAAAGGTTCTCACACATTTGCAGTTGACGCTTGGTGGGTTTTTCCTGACCTGTTTCATTTTTTTAATCTTTGTTTTGTTCCCTCGTATTCACAGACGGCCTGATCGTGAGCCACTTGCCGTTTGGACCCACGGCTTATTTCACACTTTACAACGTGGTAATGAGGCACGATGTCCCAGACATCGGCACCATGTCGGAGGCTTACCCCCACCTCATTTTTCACAACTTCTCCTCTCAGCTCGGCAGGAGGGTGAGCGAGAGCCGGACCACAAAACCACAAACCACCGCGACTTTTACTTCACCGCTGGCTTGGCTAATGAATTCTGCTCACACAGGTATCCAATATCCTCAAGTATCTGTTTCCAGTGCCGAAGGAGGACAGTAGGCGTGTGATCACGTTTGCCAACCAGGAGGATTACATCTCTTTCAGGTGAGTGGGAAAGCGCTGCCTCCAGCTAAATGTCTCACACACACAAACACATATTATCCTTTCTTCTGTTATAGTAATGCTGTATATGTTTCAGCTGTTACAGTGATACTGTATATTCTTCTTTTCAGACATCACACCTACAAGAAAACAGACCATAAGAACGTTGAGTTGACAGAAGTGGGTCCCAGGTTTGAAATGAAGTGTAAGCACAGAGAGAGAGAGATAAAGTGATTTTGGCTCCTTTTGAAATTCATCCATTTATAGTGAACGGTCCAGGACTGGTCGGCCGAGCTTAGCACAAAGACCAGGGGTAAAGAGGAATCAGTCCTACGACCTTTGGAAATAAGTTAAAATTATTTTTAAAGATATTCTCTGCAACATTTTAAAGAAGCATTTTAAATGTATAATATTCAATATTTTAAAAATATATGTAACATTTTAAAGATATAATATGTAACTTTTTAAAGTTGTAACATTTTAAAGATATGTAACGTTTTAAAATATAATATGTAATGTTTAAAGATATACTGTAATATGTAACATTTAAAGATATATTATGTAACATTTTAAAGATAAAATATGAAACATTTTAAAGATAAAATATGAAACATTTTAAAGATATATTATGTAACATTTTAAAGATATATTATGTAACATTTTAAAGATATATGTAATGTTTAAAGATATAATATGTAATATTTTAAAGATATATTATGTAACATTTTAAAGATAAAATATGAAACATTTTAAAGATATATTATGTAACATTTTAAAGATGTATTATGTAACATTTTAAAGATAAAATATGAAACATTTTAAAGATATATTATGTAACATTTTAAAGATAAAATATGAAACATTTTAAAGATATATTATGTAACATTTTAAAGATAAAATATGAAACATTTTAAACATATATTATGGAACATTTTAAAGATGTATTATGTTAAACCCTTTGTTAATTTGAAGACATCTTCACCTTATCGATGGTTAGTCCAGTCGTCTAACCACCAAACGTAACTCTGCCTTAAACAACTGAGAACCTTCACAAAGACGAGACTCGTGGTTGTGTACAGTATTTTTGAGTCGTGTACTGAAATTTGCCAAATTGCTTCTAACACTCTTTAAATCCAACAAAATTTGCATTTATATTGAATTAACAACAGAAGAAAACAGATTTTAATCATTTACATATATATACACACACATATATATATATATATGTGTGTAATTTACACCTGCAAAACTTATGTTCACGTCTTTATCTCACTGTTGGACAGATGTTTCCAATAGGAAAATAAAGTTTGTAAACCACTCACTCTCCCACACCAAAGTGCAGGGAGAAAAGGGTGAAATTCTGTGCCAACAGAGTTAAGTGTAAAAAATATCACTATAATATCACTACTTATAAACAAATGAAATCATTCGGAGCAACTTCCTTAATTGTCTATTTGTGTCGTTATTTACTCTTCCACTCTTGTTTCTTCTGTTCTTCTTCTTTTCTCGTCAGTGTACATGATCAAACTGGGCACGCTGGAAAACGAGGGCACGGCGGACGTGGAGTGGCGTCACCACGCGTACACGCACACTGCGAAGAAGAGGAGGTTCCTCAGTGTGCAGTGAAGAAACGGCGAGCCACGCGGTTGCCACAAAAACACTTGTTGGAATCATGAAAGGTCTTAAATTGTTACGTTTATGGTCACAAATGAGACTTTTGTTAACATAAACTGCTTAATGTGAATATTCATTTAATTCAAAAATAATTAAATTAATTCAAATTACACAGTCCAAACCTTATTTCATTTTCATCATGTATCAAGTATTTTTTTTTTTTTTTTTTAATAAATGTTTTTTGACAAAACCTTTGCTAACAAAAAAAATTCATACTGTTCTGAGTATTTGTGCCATATTGAGAGAAAAAAATATTAGGAAAAAAAAAACTTGCAATATTACGACTTTTTTCCCACTCTTTTAGTGGCTTTATGCCTCAATCCACATGATGTGACGTCTATGCAGCCTTTCATTTCAATGCCATATGGCTTCAGTTTAGCATAAGAATCTGAATTTATACTGTTAATTATAAATGTGATTGTTGTAAAACCTCACCTGCGCAAAAGAGAGCATTTCCTCCAAGTCTGTGTGATTCCATCTTCAGAACAGACTCACTTTCTTCCACAGTCTATTGAAAGTCGCGGCGATACTGATGCTAATGTGCTAACGTACGAAAAGACGAAATATTTCCTTATTTATGAACCGCAAACCAAAGTATAACTTCACAAGTTGCTCTACGTTTGTTGATTTAGATTGAAAATAATACAATGACTTTATTCTCAAAACTTGTTTTCATCAGTATGGCCCTAATACTCTGTCGTACTGTTTAAACCAGCTGTTATAATAAAATATATTTGTTTTGATCTGATCACATTAACTGTATGTTTTAATTGTTCATTAATGCGACAAAAAAACGTACTTCGGTTTCACTCGCGTGTTTAAACCAGAACCACATTTTTCTGTGTTTGGATTAGATTTTTAAGGTTTTTCTCTTGGGTTTAAAGTCCACTGTGTAAGAAATAGTGACATCTAATGGTGGGACTGAAGATTGTAACAAAATGGGAGGACTCCTTCACTCACTCCTCACTTTATCAAGTGCATCAGAGAACTACGGTGGCCTTGACAAATCAGAAAGGATGTTATTCTTTGTTTACGTTGTATCTGTTTGAAAACATGTCCGTGCAAGATGGCGGCCTTCATAAAGCAAGACCCTTGTCTTCAGTGTGCAAAAACCCTGTTAAATATGTACTTGTGTGAGTGTTTCCAAACTGTAGAGGGCAGCATTGCACCTCTTAATTTACATCAACTGGGAGTGACGTCACCCGTGAGTTCACCGTGTTCCTGTTGAGAAATCGGAAATGCAAACGTATCTCGGGCTGTTAGCTGTTGTTTGCAATATCAGGCAATTGCAATCCTCTATGTGGTATTTTGGTTTATGGTTTAAAATTATACAGTACTATGTGTATGACAGATTTACTGCGAAACAAATACAACGGAAGCGCGATTAACGGTAATGGCGGCAGTTTTAACTTGGAAATTCTGACTTTCAATTACACATGAATAGCCCCATTATTGGAAGATGGTAGTCGCAATGCAATGGGAAACTTTAAACTGTAGGGGGCAGCAACGCACCTCTCAATGTGCAGCCTTCCAGGAATTGTTATAAGAAGAAGAACATGAACATTTTATATATATATATATATATATATTTATTACAGCTGCAAAAGCCGAACATCCACATGTGCATTAGATTTCTGCAAATTAATTAATTTAAAAGTTATACACTGTACTTTTAACAGTCTTAGTCTTTAGACAGTTACTGTCTGTTCAGTTCGTATCTGCAATTCAGTTTTTACTCAAAAATTCTAAATTATGCCACTTTTGTGTTTCATGTGTATGAGGTTTGTCTAGAGATATCTATAATTCATTTGCAGATAAAGATATGTTGATATTGAATTATGGCTAGTCATAAAGACGTTGTAGATACTGTATCTGTAACTGGAATTAGAGATGTCTGCAATTCATTTGCAGACCTTGAATTGTAGAAATCAATAATGACCCTATACAAATTAATTGCAAAAATGAACTGAATTAATGATACTCAAAATAAGTTCACTTTTGCCATTCATGTGATTGGGGTTTTCCATTTTAGATATCTACAATTCAGTTGCGGAAAACAGTAAAAACTGAATTACGGATATCTGTGACGTCATTTTGACTAGTAAAACCTGGACTGCAGATATCTGTAACTCTAGTTTTGACTAGTGAGAATGACGTCACAGATATCTACACCATAACACTACAATTCATACTAATCACAATGAAATTACGACGAGTCAACTGACGTCACAGTTATCTGTAATGGTACTTCCACATAGTCAAACCTGGCGATTAAAATGTTAGAAAGGCAAAATCATTTGTTATTACAGCTGATGATGTCAAATGACACGTGACGTGGCTCTGCGAATGGACCAATGAGGACGAAGCATTTCCGAGGTCTTCCGCTTTCCCCCGAAGTTTCTCTTGACAGATCCGACTTCAGATTGAGAGGATTCAAGATGGCTGCTACAGGTAAGTGTGAGTTGTTTATCTAAGCTGTCACAAAACACTTTAAACGGTGAGGCGCACATGTAATGTTTTTCTCCCCGCGAGCGTTTACGAGCAGCTGCATCGTGTTTTTTTCTTTCTCCGCGTGCTAAATGTTCATCAAGTCACGACTGTGTAGAAAAGAACTGACACGGAGGTAACACACACACATACACATAAGTGCGCTAACGTTAGCCTGCTAGTAGTTATGCGAGCGTTAATTCTTTATACAGTTCATATTTAAATGTAAGGTAACCTCTGCGTTCGCCTCCTAATCTCCTCTCCCACCCCCGTTAGCGTTCTGCTAACTAGCTGCCCAGCTAGTTAGCTCACTTTCAGTGTAGCAACGCTGTAATAACTTCTCGTTAGCGTAATGTCGCCACTGTGTCACTTCTTAATTAACCAACTTATTATGGAAAATGGGTTGGTTTCGCTCGCCTAAGTTAACTGATAGAAAAATAAACTGCCTGCCAAATTTTTAAAAGTGTCGGATTTTTTGCACAGTGTAGCAGTCAAACCTTAGCTTAGACTAAGTGGCTAACGTCATCTAGCATTAACATCATTCGGGTTAATTAGCATGTTTGCGGTTCTGCAGCTTCAGGCTGTTTCAACGCGAGTTCAGTGCCCGGTCATTTTAGAAGTTAACAGGTGGTTTATTCATGACAAGCCTTTTTAACATTTAATCACCAAATGTGATCAACTGGGATTACAATTAAAGATATCTGTGACGTAACCTTGACTAGTCGTAATTTCATTGTGACTGGTATGATTTGTAGATTATTCTAGTAGATATCTAGTCGTAAATCAAATCTGACTAGTTGTAGATATCTATGACGTAATTTGTACTAATCTGAAACTATAGTTTTTGACACGTGCAATTCAGTTTTTACTACACAGAATGACGTCACTTTTGCCATTAATACTTTTGGGGTTTGTCGTGATCGATATCTAGAATTGATTTGCAGATATCAACAATTCCGCAAACTGAATTGAAGATATCGGTAGTGAATGTAGTGAATATCCTGTCGAACGATTTAATGACCTGAGGGCCAGTGAACTTCAGGAGGGGCCTGTCAAGTAAAAAATGTCCAACAGTTAGTGAAAAAAGTAAGAGTAAGTGTTTGTTTTGCATAGTTAACAAAAACATAGTTGTGATGCAAAAATAACATCATAAAAACAGATAAAATAGAATCAAAATATTCAGTCAAAATAACATGTAGAAAATTGTAATAAAACAATAGAAAAGCTTATATGTTGTTGCATTTTATAATGTGATACAAGCTAATGTATCATTATTATGATAATATTGTTCACTGTTGGTCGGTTTGGGCCAGTTTTCATTATAATTTTTAAATACGTGTAGGTTCCGCTGGGAGGCCACGTGGATTACATGTTAAAGTGCTTGCAATATTTGTTTGCCGTTCCTCACGTGTGACATTAAGTCATATTACGTGTCATTCTCTGCTAGTGTCAGAATCTGAATTTGTCTTATTGCCTTTGGTGTTTTGGTGCAGAATACAAAGTAAGAAGAAAACCTGTATTTTAAAGAAATCAGGACGTAGTTTCTATTCTACAGAAAACAAAACAATTACTGAACAGGAATTATCAGGAGGAGATTATTAGAATAATCGTCAAGTATTTTGTAAATCACTTAATCACTATGAGGGGTTTTCAATAATTAAAACAAGTTCCTTGTTTTTTTTATGTGAATGTTTTCTGGCTTCTTTGCTCCATGTAACAAGCAAGTCATTAAGTCTGAATTGCTTTGGGTTGTGGACAAAGTAAGTACTTTGAGAACTACATTATTTCAAAATTTCGGTTAAATAAATCAACATTTTATCAAGCGGTGATGGGACAATATACCATGTTATTGCTCTTTTGTTATAAAAAAATTACAATAAGGTAATTGTGGATAAACATTGATATTTCATGTGAGTGACTATGAAATCCTGCCTCACTCACTATCACACAGTCCTAGTTATTTACTTTTTTGATGTGCCACAATGGGGAGCTCCGTCTTTTATTATGAGTTATTATGATTATATTAAATTAATGAATTTTTCACCATAAAATGTGCATCATATCTGCAGTGTTTCTGACCACCATAGGTGCAGACAAAATACAAGTTTAAGAATCTAAATAATTAGGTTTAAACCTTTTTGGTCAGTCCTCACAATAATATCTAGAATTGCCATTATTTTAGTCAGGATAATTGTGGCAGGCACTTGCAAATTACTAATAGATTAATTGAATCATCTATGATGTAAATTATAAGACCTTTCTTTTCTGCTCTTTGTATTATACAATGACTCCTTCTGTCTTTTTTTTTTTTGTGATTTTTGTTAATAAAGATAAAAAAGAAAGAAAGAAGAAATCTAAACATTGTTTTCTTTACGGTGCTAGAGCTACTTAAAAACCTAAAGTACATGATTCTAATTTAATAATGTCCTTAAATGTTTCAGGATTTAAGTGAAGAGGAAACTCCTCTGGACCCTGCTGTGCATGAATCTGTCCTGAGCTTGTCGAGTTGTAAGTGTAAGGACGACATCGCCCTCTCCCCCGCTCCTCTCATCCTCTCACCCCCCATCATGTCCTCCACCTCCTCCTCCTACTCCTCCTCGGGGGAGACCAGTCCAGAGGATGTACCACGAGGTGGGGGCACCATCCGAGTCTACCTCCCCAACAAACAGAGGACAGTGGTGAGAAGATTTTTCTCTTACTGGTATTACGACATACGACACAATAAATAAAAATTTGACTATCTTTTAAGAGGCTTAGTGAGGGATTATCGACAGTTGCCAGCTCTGTGGGCTGAAAGTGTAATTACTCACACAAAAATGTGACGTCCATCACAACACATTAATGACTCAGCATGAGGTCAGTTGGTGTCAAGTTTCGCAGAAGGTGCCCGCAGCCATCTGTCACTTATTTGACTCATGAAATCCATTTGAAGTGTTGTTTTTTTTTATAATAATTTAAACAGTTTTCCGATTCTTAAATGTGAAATCATTAAAATTGACTAATTTTGGTTTGTGGAGAAAATAAGGCATTTAAGAATGTTACTGATCAAAATTTTTGTGCATTTTTCATTTAGTATGTGATTAATCAAGAAAATAATCAACAGATTAATCAACTATGAAAATAATTGTTACCCTACTTTAAACTGGATTTCATTGGGGTTTCATGGGGTAGACCCATGTGGAAAAACTCCACCAAGCAACTGCAATGATAAATGAATAAATAAAAAATTAATGATTAATCCATTTCTAAATTAATCTCATCTCATCTCTATGTTAATCTGTACATTGTGAAATGAGCACTTTATAAAATACCCAGTATGCCTGATAAAGTGACCGCCTCTTTAGTTGTAACTGAAAAAGGGACTGCTCTTTAAGGTGTACCTATTAAAGTGGTTGCTTCTTGGGGTGTATCTAATATAGTGACCACATCTATAGGTGTCCGGTATACCAAATAAGGTGACCGTTTTAGGTGTATCTAATAAAGTGATAGCTTCTTTGGGTGTACCTAATAAAGTGACCACCTCTATAGGCAACACAGATGTTTTGTTGTTGTTTTTTTGCTTCTTGGTACTTTGCCTTTGTCCCCACGTCACCGATGTGAAAGTCACATCCTCAGTCAGACCTGATGAAACGGTTCCTTCTGTCCTCAGGTCAATGTTCGCCAAGGACAGACTGTGCACGAGAGTCTGAACAAAGCGCTCAAAGTGCGAGGTTTAACTCAGGACTGCTGTGCTGTTTTCCGCCTTCTAGAGGGGTAAGATGTCATGATTATCTCCTCAGCATACTGAGATCAAGATCAAACCACTGTCATCAGTCTCACAGCACGGGGGTGTTTCTAATCACGATCATGGCAGAGACTTTATCATAGGCGACGTCACACAAACCCGTCATGCAACACTCAGAACCAAAACAACGGCATTTTGATTTTTGATTGTTTCAGAAAAAAAATTAAAAGATATTATTGGATATTGGCAAACACCAAGATCCCCGGATATGACGAATGACTAAAACAGTAGCTGAAGACGCTGCTCCCTCTTTGACTTCTATGCTAGTGTGTTCTTCAACAATTTTACACAATTAAGGAAATTTACATCTACGTTTGCTGTGACATGAGTATGTAAAATATATTAATTATTAATTAAATGGCTTATAGTAGAAGATCATGCGCAGAAATGTATGAATCAATATCGGGTCTTCCAAATATAAACCAATGTAAATCTTGTAAAGATTTATTCATTTATTTTTTGCCCATCTCTTGACTTAAATATCTGATTAATGAATGTCTAATTCTGTTTCTTCCTTTTGTCTTCTGTCGTCATTTGTTGTTGTTAACTTGTGGTGCTTGGCTCTACTCGGTTTGGTATCGGACACGTTGTTTTCCATTAATATAGTTCCTCCTCGACGTGGACGTAGTCGTCATATCGCGGCTGCACGAAACTGCCGTGACGTCGTTTTTATATGCAACACATACTAGTGACGGTCAAAGCAGTTGTTTTCTTTGTAGTGAATCATTTTCCTCAGTTTTATAAACAGATGAGTTCACTGAATGGTTCAGTACTTCCTGCATGAGCGGAGCACAGACTCCGTCTGACACAGTCACTGAAGTGAAATACGGCCGAACGGCTTGTGATTGGGCTCACCATCTCCGTCTTTCAGCAGTGCTGTCGCTAAATACACCAGACTCCTCTGTTAAATATGGACATTTTACAAATGTCCTTGTTAAATGTTGCAGATGAATGCATGTTTTCAGGATTTTCAAGTCTTTTTAACTGATCTACAGTTCAACATCATTCGCTTTGATTCTTGTGTCGGACGTCACGCTCGTGACTCTTTCAGTGACGACGCTCTCTGACCAATCAGAGGCCGGCAGTCTGTCCACGTCACATTTTAGTATCAGCTCGACTGGAACCTCCACAGAGCAGGAACTAAAAAAGTACCAGGTACTACCACCGATGGAAAAGCAATATAAGAACTGAGTTGAGTCAAGCTGTGCCAAACTGTGCTGGAAATATATAGTCGAAAAGCGCCATTGGTTGTTCGTTTGCACTGAGATTTTAATCTCAATGTGATTTCCTCGTAAAATAAATGGGAAATGAATGTGTGTATATATGTGTGTGTGTGTGTGTGCATATAATCTTAGTTTTTCCATATTTTCACGTTTATTTCTTCCGTTTTTTTGTCTTTTTTCTTTAGTCGTAAGAGACTGACAGACTGGGACACAGACATCACTCCTCTAGTAGGAGAGGAACTTTTAGTCGAAGTCCTGGATGATATTCCCCTCACCATGCACAATTTTGTAAGTAGCTGGCAAACACACCTTATAATGTATGCACACAGTGCCAGGCTGTTGGTCTCAATTGTTTTTGTTTTGCCGCTGCAGAAGTTAATTCTGTGGTTTCTTTGCTTTTGTTTGCGCAGGTACGGAAAACCTTCTTCAAGCTAGCTTACTGTGATTTTTGCCACAAGTTTCTTTTTAATGGCTTCAGATGTCAGACATGTGGCTATAAATTTCACCAGCACTGTAGTAGCAAGGTCCCGACTGTGTGTGTCGACATGGATACTGTGAGCAAACGGTGAGTTACAATCCTTTTCACTGCGAGGACTGTTTTCCCCAACTGCTGAAATGTTTGAAAGTGTTTGAAAGAAACCTTTTTTTTTTTTGTTAGAAACATCCACGAGGGCTGAAATATTTTGGTAAATTGTTAATTATTATTTATTATTTAAATTATTTATTTTATTGTGATTTTCCTCTCAGAGATATTGCAATTCAATTTTTGATGTAATTTTCTGACAACTGTCAACTATTCTTCATTAATCTGCTTCAGAAATACTTGAAATTTTAGGTAACGTGTCTTGTCTTCAGAAGTTAGGAGTGAATTGTAACACCACTGTCCTGTTTGTTGGGGAGGTAAACTCAAATGTAACTTAAGCATCTGTTAAAGAAGAGTAATCTATTATTTTCTGCCCCTTTTTTAAAAAAAAAAAAAAAGACCTAGATCAATGGACAAAGCACTAACAAAATAAGTTTGAATTTAAGGTTTACATGACCTCTTATACCTGTTTCTTTGATACATTTCTTATACAGTATATACACATTTATACAAAATAAATGAACTGTCACAACAACACAAAACTACAGACGAGGATTAGAGCTACATGTAAACATTTTATGGAAACAAAGTAAATGTAAAAAAAGAATTCATAATCCTGAAGGGAAAAAAAGTCAAAATTCTGAGATGTGGATCAGAATTAAATCACAGAATTTTGACTTTAATCTCAGAATATCGGAAATCTTTTTCTTTTATTTTGCTTTCCACAAGTATTCACATGTGAATTCGCTTCTGTACAAAATCATATTAGCTTTAATTATCTTTATGAATATAATATTTGGTTTGATTATTTGGCTTTTCTCATAACAGCCATATGTTTTCAAATCCTTTTTGAATAATAATATGCAAAATATGATTCATACATGATTTTTAAAATACTATAAGCCACTAATTTATACAGTTTTAAGATAAACTGGATGAATAATGGGTTTGATGAGTCTGTCGAATCTTATGGCTTCTTTTGCAAAATGAAAACAGAATAGTATTTATTTTTTTACCATTTTTTTTTTTCCAGCCGTTTCTGATATTTTCTGGAAAGAGGAAACTAAGTGATGAATTGAGAAAATAATCGATAGATTAATTGATTCAGTGTTCTCTTTGTGTGTGTTTTCCAGGAGTGATTCTAATCCTTGCACAGACGAGTACCCACAGATACTTTTGCCAGAAAATTCCCCTTCACAGAGTAACCTAGCCTTAACCCCAGAGCCTGCGGGGTAAGCTGCCACACGACACAAATGATTTTCACACTCGCTGCACAGCCTTAGTCTCGATTTTTGAATATAACAAATCGATCACACAGGATGAACCTCTTGTCCCCGACCTCGGCCTTTCGCTTCCCCATACCCAGTGGAGACGGTCAATCTCTGCAGAGGCATCGGTCCACGTCCACTCCCAACGTTCACATGGTCAGCACAGTGGGTCCTGTTGGAGCCAGCATCATAGAGGTCAGTCTGCAGCTTTCATGTTGTTCTGATCATGTATGTGGAATCAGTGGTTCTACGTTACTGGTAAATTAAAGTAATTCTTTGCAAAATGACTCCAATAAGTATAAAAAAATGCAACTTTTTTTGGTTTTAAAAGACAAATGGCCAATCAGTTCTTCTTTATTAACTCTTGCTGAGTTGTAACCACTGCTGTAACCATTGATGTAATCCAAACATAGAGGTTCAAAATGAGAGTAGGCTTTCCATTTGGAACGGGTTTTGTGGCGATGGATCACTTCATTGTGTTTGTTTCCCAAAATCTAATTTTATTTTAATAAACAAGAAAAAATATAAATTATAAGAAGTGTGGAGAGGGGTTGTAATGTAAGCATAATTTGCATCCAAATTATTTGCACTTTTATCCACCCTGGTGAGCAAAGAACAAGACAAGCTTTCACATCAGAGTCTCCAAAAGTCTCTGAAAAAGTCACCAGATTTGTTGCTATTGTCACTTTTTTGAAAATGAGTCACTAGTGGATCTGAATACTCGCTAAATATAGTGACAAAGTCGCTACAATGGCAGCATTGCACGTGTGTGTGTGTGTGCGCGTATTGGTGTGGAACTCTGCCGTGCACGTTACAGAGAGCAACCATGTAGAGACAGAAATGACATGCTGTGGTGTAAATAAGATAAATAACATAAGACTATTGAGTTTGTTCTGCTGTGATCTGGCACTGTGTATAAATAAAATTAAATGATCCTAGAAATATCAGCCAATAATGGGGAAATAATAGAAAATCAATTAGTTAGTCATTAAATAAAAAAGAACAAAATAGTCATTAGATAGATGAAGGATTTAAATGTGGATTATTATATTAACTATATGTTGTTTTTCCTCCTTTTTAGGAAGCACTAAAATTCAACAACACAATTGGTACGGATTTAAATTATTCCTTTTGTCTGTTGTAGTGTTCTGTGATCCGATCATTGTTTTTGACTCGTGTCTCACTTTCTGCTTCCTCGTGATTCCACAGGTCCTGAACCTTCCCCAAAACCCTCCACCAGTCCTCCCTCCTCTATCGGCTCCCCAGGTAGGAAACCACCAAAGTCTCCTTCAGAGCACAAGGAGCGTAAGTCCTCCTCATCTGACGACAAAAAGAAAGTGGTAGGTGAACGTTTAACCAGGATGCAAGCTTCGAATTCACAGATTAGTTCTGCAAAATCAAAGCTAATCCTGTGGTTTTTGTGTGTGTTGTTTCAGCATCGAGGTGGCTACAGAGACTCGAGTTACTACTGGGAGGTTCACTCTCGAGAAGTCACCGTTCAGAAGAGGATTGGCGCCGGTTCCTTTGGAACGGTCTTTAAGGGGAAGTGGCACGGCGACGTAGCAATCAAGATCCTCAAAGTGACCGAGCCGACGCCGGAGCAGCTACAGGCCTTCAAAAATGAAATGCAGGTCCTACGGTCAGTCACCATGTTTAATGGTTTAACTGTCAAAAATAATTATAAATCAATTTAATTAATGAGACTTAAAAATCAACCTCATAACTCTCTTTACTTTAGCCCATGTATCATTTGCTCTTTCCATATACAAACTCAAAATCAAAACTTTATTAATCTGATTTTCATTTAGTTTTTTCATAATTTTGATTAATCAGCTCTAATACACAAAATAAAAAAGATGAAAATAACAAATAGGCCATGATTAAAAGATATTTTTGTTTGTTGATTTTGGTGCAGTAGCCGATTTATGTATAAATTCTTTCATTTCATATCTAAAACAAAGCGAACACAAAAAAGAATATCCCAAAACATGAATGCAAAGGAAGGCAAAGAAGAATAATTTCATATAATTTTCATATCAAATTTATATTTAAGAAGCTGAAAAGTCAGGAATCTTGTTTTAACTATTGTTGAAATTCATTTACTAATAATGGTCTTATAAATGATCAGTCATTGCAGCCCTGTTGTCATCGCACTAACTCACTTCTAAACTTTCACTAACTTTGTCTTGATTAAACCAGGATGCGATGAACACTTGTATGTTTTCTCTTCTCTGCAGGAAAACCCGCCACGTCAACATCCTGCTCTTCATGGGCTACATGACTAAGCCCAACTTTGCCATCATCACTCAGTGGTGTGAAGGCAGCAGCCTGTATCGCCATCTGCATGTCACTGAAACCAAGTTTGACACGATGCGGCGCATCGACGTGGCCAGACAGACGGCACAGGGCATGGAGTAAGAACTGACCGCGCACTCACGTTGTAATGATGACACATCAACTGCTGATGTGGTTGTTATGAACCCATCCCTCCCAGTCCTAGCTGAGACCTTTTTGCTTGTACTATATTTGTTTAAATCTCATTTCATAAGTTTTAAGTAAAATGGCAAACGGTGTCTTACGTGATGGAGGAGGCACCGCTACAGAAATGTTAATACTTAAACCGACTGTTTAATACTTAAACCTTTCTTTCAGTTATCTTCATGCGAAGAACATAATTCACCGAGATCTGAAATCAAATAGTATCCTTTTATTGTCCAGTTTTAGCTTTAGACAATGACAATACTGGTCATGTTCTGTTACTAACAACCACTATTAACTAACTAACTGGCAATTATTTTCATAAACAATTAATCTGTACCTATTAAAATCTGAAGGAGCAATCAATATTTTCAAAACCTTGGAATGATGACGTTCTCAAATGTCTTCTTTTGTCCACAAACTAAAATGATTCAGTTTTAATGATTTCTTTGATATATGGAGCAAAGGAACCAGAAAATATTCACATTTACTCCAGGCAGGGGCCTTGATTCACAGAGTCCTCCATTTTGCGGCGCTATCTTCCTACAGGAGCCCAAACAGACAAACGATCCTGAGTGTGTTTTTGGATTTTGAAATGGGAGCTTAGTGCGAAAAAGAAGAAAAAGCAAGTAAAACTTTGAAAACTTCACGGGAGTATGTAATTCTTCCTGTTGTGCCAAAGACCCCAAATAATTTGTTTGTGCACCTTCCCACTAAGTTTCATACTCCTCGCTCATTCCTGCAAACATATGTTTGGCCGTGAGGTTGCGCTCTTTTCAGCCAGACAGCTAGGACCAATGTCAGATCGCAGTTTTCGCATGTTTTGTTGTCCACACTGTTTGGTGAGTCTTCATGCATGGCAAGACCCTCAAAAGTGTGATCAAAGAATAAGTTAAAGAAAAAACCGATTAATTTGTCTACCTCTGAAGCTGATTAGCTCTGACTCACTCAGATTATCACTCAAAAAAATCATTGAATATCAACTCGGCTTAAACTGTCGCTCTTAAGACTTGCTAGTGTTGGCATCCATTTTGTGTCTGAATGTAAGTTTTTTTTAATTTCCACATTGAGACCTAATGAAATCAAAAGAAACATATAAAGTTGGTAGCAGCTGGTTGATTGAACACTTCCTGAGCTCTGCTCCTCAGATATTTTCCTCCATGAGGGCTGGACTGTAAAGATCGGTGACTTCGGCTTGGCCACGGTGAAGTCTCGGTGGAGTGGATCCCAACAGGTGCAGCAGCCGAGTGGCTCCATTCTCTGGATGGTGAGCATCTCATTGACTCTGTGTGATGCTTTTCATACAACAGACATTTTTGCTGACTGGATGCTTTTGACTGGTTAGACTGCTTTTCTTATGAATCAGTCATAAATGTGTGTTGTTCAATGACGTGGAGGCACAATAAAATGGCTCTAGATGATTTTTCCTCACTGCACTTTATATTATTGATGATGGGATTTTATGTTGTATAGAGCTCCGTTTGCTCTCAAATGTCAGTGACTGTTGTTTTAGCGCAGCTGCTGTTTTTCTTGCTGTGAAGCATGTTATTTTTATCTCCATTTTCCACAATTATTTTCCAATCGTATTTGTTAGTTTAGTCATTTAATAATGAATGACATTTTAGTAATCTTAATTTTTGACTTTTTATAGTCATGTGCAGCTCATGAAATGAAATGCTTTCGGGAAACAACATATCAACATATGTAGCTGTGGTGAAAGTATATATATGTGTATATATATATGTGTATATATATATATATGTGTATATATATATATATGTGTATTGTTACCTTGATTGGCGTAACAAGCAAATAAAGGTGTATCTTAAATGAGTTAAGGGAGAATAAAAAGTCAGATTAATGACAGATTATTACATATATTAACTAACACTCACTCACTCATTTTGTACTGCTTTAACACGTTCTTTGTTTTTCCCTGAAGGCTCCTGAAGTAATCCGAATGCAGGACAGCAACCCATATACGTTCCAGTCAGATGTGTATGGTTATGGAATAGTTCTGTTTGAGCTGATGTCGGGGACACTGCCCTACTCCAATATCAACAACAGAGACCAGGTTACATCATACTCTACAAACACACACATACACACAATCTCGTTCATCCAGTCTGTCATTTTTGACAAACACACTTCTTTTTCCACCATCAGGTGGCCTTTTATTTACAGTATCATCATCTAATACCTTGTTTTTTTTAGGTGACATGCTTCATTCTATTTTTTTTATTATTATTCTTTATTCCCTGTATAGCTGTGAGGAAAGTCCTTCTACTTTATTGTAAGATTAATTTTAACAATTTTTGTTACTTCTGTTACTTTATAGCTGTTTTTTTGTTTCATGTAAATCTTTTGCATTTATTTAATATAAAGAAGCAAAATGGTCCTCTATTGTTATAAATTGAGTGTTACAATAACAAGCAATAACACTTGAATAAAGATCGTAAATATAGAAAAATATTGACAATAAAATTAATTTAAAAAAAAATAGGTTAGTATATGCAGTTTATATATATATATATATATATATATACAGTGAATTAGTTTTTATTTTTTAAATTTTAAGAGCATTAAAGTAAACATTTTTCTTTCCAGCTTATGTTATCCATCTAGCTAGCTAGCTAGCCTTAAAACAACCATCTATCTTTCTAGCTAGCTAGCTAGCTAGCCCATAGGCAATACATCTATCTTTCTAGCTAGCTAGCTAGCTAGCCCATAGGCAATACAGCTATCTTTCTTGCTAGCTAGCCAACCTATAAGCAACCCATCTATCTTTCTTGCTAGCTGGCTAACCAGCCAACAAGTGATCCATCTTTCTTTCAGCTAGCTAGCTAGCCAACCTATAAATTAGCCATCTATCTTGCTTGTCAACTCTCATTACAGTAATCTCTGTAGTTCTAATTTCCCTTCTGTCAGTCTTGCTCAAAAATCTTTTAATACTGTCACATGTCCATCACAGTATTCAGGATGCACAATTCCTGATTTTCTGCTAACATCCAATTTGCATCTATACTATCAATGTAATACTGATGGTATATAAACACTTCTTGCTGTATTCTGGACAATACATTCCTGATATTATCACAAAACATCAACACTTCTAACTCATGAAACCTGGAACGTGTTCGTCCTGATCGCTGCATTAAAGCTGGCCAACTGATGAACGGTATAGTCACTGTCTCTTCTCTTTGTTTTTCCAGATAATCTTTATGGTTGGACGTGGTTACTTGTCTCCAGACCTCAGTAAACTGTATAGTACCTCACCCAAATCTATGAAAAGGCTCATTGTCGAATGCTTGAAGTTTAAGCGCGACGAGAGGCCACTGTTTCCACAGGTGAGTGGTGTGTTCACACAGTATTTTAATTTAGTAAAAACTTCAGTGTTGAAGTTTTTAAAACGTATTCCTGTTTTTAAATGGCTGAATTGTTGCACTTTAGTTTTCTTCATGTCTAAACAGGATAAATCAATTTAAACCCTGAGGGAAACTTTGGCACAAATGTTCACTCACTCTCAAGTATGAACTAATTAGATTTTTGTTGTTCAAAGGTAAAAGTCACTGTGAACTCAACAACCTTTTCCCCCATGTGATTGCATTATGTTAAGAACACCTCGAGAAAATTCTTTAAAAATTGAAACAAACGTAGACTCTCAGATTAGCTGCTTTAGATTTAAGTAGCCAAAGGTCAAATGTCAAAGCAGCTTCACAAAATATGTATTTTGGACTCGTGAACATTAATCACTTTGTTAAATCAGCAAGACCAGCTCACACAAGTCTGAAGGAAAATCTGTGAAGACTGATGTTTGCTAAACATTCCCTGTGACGACCCAAGTATTGTAATTTAAATCACAAAATAAATCATATAAAAGCATTTGTGCGTAACACCTGATATCAATTTGAATTTGATATTAATTTAAACAACCCATTTGTGGTAAGATGTTTTGGTAAATTTATGGAAATGTATTTAAAACATTGGTCAATTCACTTATCAGCCAAAAAAGATTGCTATTATTGCTATTATTCACTCAAAAAAATTAATCGGTCATCTTTTAATTGTCTGCAATCTTTTAATTATAATAAACAGCCATATTTCAATTAAGTAAATGTCACACCTAAACTGTGTCACTTTTCTCAATCTGGTTTTCCTTCTTTTAGATCCTGGTGGCCATCGAGCAGGTGCAAGACCTGCTGCCAAAAATCGAGCGGAGCCGCTCGGAGCCATCACTCCATCGGGCCGTCCACGCCGAGGACCTGAACCCCCTCTTGTTCCACACCACCGGGCTGTTGCCCCTCTAAGTTTCCTGCAGCACCGTGGACAGAGAGGCTGCGTCTCTCTGACCAAAGCCACGTCATTCCCGAGCCTCGGAGAGGCAAGAGCCAGCCGACCCGACCCGACCCGACAGAACCAGCACAAGCCGCACCACCTGAAACCCTCTCGGTCACCCCTGCAGGGTTCTGGAGCTGCACCACTCCGTAACAACTGCAGAAATAACCACAATATGATGTTTCCAGTGATAGTGAATGTGGAACAAATATTGTTTCACTGAGTGAAAGAATAGTAGACGTTTTGGTTTGGTTTCTTTTTCAGAAGTTTGCTGAAATGCCTTTGTTCCGACCAGTGAAAGAGAGAATGTGATCCTCTGAGCAGCTTTGACGAGGATTAAGCTGCTTTTTACACATGCACTGCAAAAAATACTCCACTGTTATTCAGTGCTTAAATCGTCTTAAGTGGCCGTTCACATGCAGTGTTTAAAAAAATAAAAGAAAAGAAATGCGAAGAAGAAAAAAGCTTTTTGCCCGTGAGGCGGAGCTTCTGTCGCGTTTGTCCGTTACTTAGCAACCAAAACCAGGGAGCTGCTGAAATGACTTACTGCAGCCTCAGTGACTACATTAATCAAAATAAATAAAAAAGAAAAATTACCAGCACTGCTTTTCCCTTACGTGTGTGTGGGGAATGAAAACATTCCCAGTGTCTGGGTTAATCAGTCATCTCTTAATTATTGACCAAAGTAATCAATGGGCCTTCTTTCAGTTATCGGACAAAAAACTTAATCTGTCATCTTTTAATTATCAGCCAAAGCAGTCAATTGGCCATCTATCAATTATGGGCCCAAAAAATCAATAGCCCATCAATCATTTTTGGCCAAAAATAAATAAATCTGCTGTCTTTCAATTATCGGCCAAAAAAATTCTTCAATTATGTCCATCATTCAGTTATCAGCCATCACTCAATTATCGGCCAAAAAAATCAGTCAGCTTTCTCTCAATTATCGGACAAAAAAAAATTATCATTCTCTCAATTAAAATATGCTGCCCATCTGCTGCACAGTGAAAATAAAACAATTATTTTTCAAAAAAAAAGTTGATTTCAGAGTAAACACTGATCTAAATTTTTAGCCCAAGTATCAAAAGACACATTTATTTCATGGTTTGCTGCTGCTGGTGCTGCTGCTTAAAATAATACATTCTGGCAGACTGTACACAGAGAAGGTGTAATACTGCCCTCTACTGTTCAAAGTTCTTGATCACAGTTTGAAGTTAGATTTCACTGCTGCTGTACTTGTTCAAGTGCTTGTTACAAATAAACCTTTTTAAATTTAAATGCTCGCTACATGACAACACACATTTGTTTAGATATTTTCATCTCGGTACGACACACGTGAAACCTCTCGCTGTCGTTTGTGCGCTGCATGTGAACGACCCCTGACCCCTAAAGTGCGGTCACAGTCAGACGCTTTCATCTGTTCCCCTTCGGCCATTCATGCCTGCCGCTCCAGGTCACATGACGAGCTCAAATACTTTAAATGCTCAGTGTTGGTGAGCCTTTTTTGAGTGTGAGCGAGGTCCATGTGCTGAGATACGAAGCTGCTGATGTGAAAGAAGAAGTGCCTGTTTGGCAGTGAATATAGTTGTAGTGGTAGTGATTCCTGCTCAAACTTATTTAAACATTTGACAACAATAACAACTTTAACCTGAGGACGGAGCGAAATATACAGTAGAAGTCCAGTGTTTTTCAAGCTTTGTGTTTGTGGACTCATTTTTAAAAGACGACAAACCCTCATGAAGAGAAATTCATGGGGAAGTTTATAGAAATTTTGGGAAACACTGGACTTTCTCACAACATGACTCGGTATTTACATCCCTAATTACACATTTAGGGTTTATGGATCTAATCAGATTGAAAATGACCTTGTCCTCAATCAGTCACTGTCTTTCATGTCCCCAAGTTTCCATTAATATCAAATAATAAGTCAAATTGCTGAAGAGCATCGGACCTGAAGAAACAGTACAGACAGGGCTAAAGTACAGCGACTCATGTTTACGACATGAGTCGCTCTTTCTCCACCATTTAGTCTTAAATCCTTACTGATTGAAAGCCAGACAGGCCAAGTTGAAGTGGTTAGTCACTGAAAAAAAAAATGCTCATCCATCTTCAAACGCTGTCAATCCGTGAAATTACGCAGCTTCTATAATAAGTTCAGAATGAAAACGGGAGATTAAGTTGTTTGTCTTGTCCAGAAGAATCTTTCTGCTCTTCAACATTTCCAACTGAAGATATTAATAGTTAAGTTTCAAGTGTCCCCACCAGGTAGAATACTGAAATATTGGATCAAATATTAATTATAAGGCTCAGTGTGTAAGATTTAGGGAATTAGAGCTTCAGCGAACTACGGTGGCCTTGTTTTCCAGAAAAGATATCATCCTCCTGCTTCAAAGCACAATGCTTTGGCTCTTTATTTTCTTTGTTTTAAAAACAAAAGAAAGAAGGGCCAACACAAAATGGTCACCTCTGTGTAGCAAGGCCCTTGCCTGAAGTACAATTTAACAGCTTAGGGTGTGTTCCATTTGTAATCGCAAGTTGGAATTTCCGAGTTCCTACTTGGAGGTTTCAACTGTCAGGTTGGATTTGTAAAGGTCAAGGGCGACCTCACAAACCCTGATATAGGTCTCCAAGATGGCTGCCACTCGCGTAAAACGTAGAAACACTACTTTTACCGTTAATTGCACTTCTGTCTTATATGTTTTGCTGTAAATCAGTCGTACACATAGTACAGCATTGTTATCGACTGGTATTGCTAACCGTGGCTAGCCCCAAGATACGTTTGCAACTTCTCAAGCCAACTTCTGATGTAAATGGAATGCACCGTTATTATTCTATGGCTACAAAAGTCAAGCCATTTTTTATTGCTTTTATTCACTCAAAAACATGCTAATGCGCAACTGAATTTCGTGTTAAATGTTGAACACTGGAGTTTTAAATCCGGATTACAGTTGAGACGCCTTTTGATTTAGGTTGTTTTCCCTTAAATATCTCATGAGGAATTAACTTCAGTCTTAAAGACAGTTGTTAGCCATTTCGCCGCTTCATTTTGCCTCTTCAAACAAGTTTTCAGTCCTGCCTTATGCTGTGTTGACAGTTTCATGAGTCACATCAACGCGATTCTTCGCTAGCATTGAAATTTTCCAGCTCGAGCGTTGGAGTGATCGAGGCGCTGCTTGGCCGATGCGGAGTTAGTGCGTCTGTGCATTGACTTTGTATGTAAACAGTGTTCCAGTGTGAACCCAGCATTAGAGTTTATTCTTAACGTTGCACCACATTAGCCGCTGTGTTTCCTGCTTTTGTGTTCACACACTTTAAGTAGAGCTGTGTTTTTAACGGAGGGACGTATCGACGCTGTGACCAGCAGTGGGGGGGAGTGAATCATGACATACATAGAATCGACACTGTTGACGTTGCACAAAATGGCCGCCCTCGTGGCTGCTTTTCTTCGCCTCCCTGAAGCTACGTTCACATGACTGTTGTTTTTTATGTTTTTATGTTTTGTTTTTTCTGCTCCTGCCGTCCACACTAATCCGGCGTTTGAATCCTGAAAATGGAGTTTGAAAACACTGCTGGCTCAGTTTTTCACTTATAAAAACTCCACGTCCGGGTTTTACACTGAGATTCCAATGACTGTATATTCGTATATTCGCATCCACTTTCATTCCTCCATTGCTCCCATCATACTGCTTTTGCCGTATGATGGAACACAACACTTCAATTCTGCCGAATTCCGCTCAAGCAGGACAGGAACGCAGCAGTACAACATTAATCATCTGTTTTTGTTTAGGCTTTTCACAATAAAAGCCCACATGTTGACTCCATGCCATATTTGACTTAACAACGTCAACAACACTCTTGACGTCGTTGAACTGTTTCTTGTGTTTACAGTACAGGTGTAGTTTTTGAATTCTCGCGGCCGTGCTACACGCTGATGGAGCTGTGAAGGAGCCAGTGGGTGTTGACGGCTCGAGCGTAGGCAGCAACAATGGAACGGAGCCGTCACATGGATCCCGGGTTTAGTCTGGACGGACCGTAACCGAAATCTTTGAAAACAGACGTTACCTCCGTTCTCTTCCCGATTGGTTATTTTTTGGACCATGACTCTTGACTGTTAATTGTGAAAAGCTTCGTTTACACTTACTTTGAGTTTTAGCTTGTGTTTTTATTTGTGTGAACATGGACTCCAATAATTCTGCTTCCATTTATTACCTTTCACCATTTCTGAAATTTATAGCTAAATCAGAAAGATCCGAAGAAGAAAATCTGCCGATGTTTAAGATGACGGTGATTCGGCATAACATACACTATGCGCTACTTTTGGTTTTAATGCTCAAATATTTGATATATGATGCTGACATGTATCAGCTGTCATGGAGTAGCTACGTGTAATGTTTTGCTACATCCATAATCCTCTGTTTTAGTTTGTTGTTACAAACTGCTCCAGATCAACCCGGTGTCCACACTACTCAGTGTTTTAGGGTTCGGAAAATGGCGAAGTTTTGAAAACGCTGCCGACTCCAGCTATGTTTTAGTCTGGACGGGCTGAGACCAACGTTCATGCCACTTGACGATCATCTGTGAAAGAAAAGCTACATTAAAAACTTGCTTTCACCTCATTTTCTGTCTAATTTCAGAAATTCCCGCGCTTATTTTTCTTTGTTTTTGTTGTAGAACTTTCTTAAACTAAGTCCAGAAGAAAGAATCCACTTCCTGATTACACGGACACGCAAACGCCCAGAGAATCTGAATTGACTACATCTATCGATATCCAACTTGCGCTAAAATGTGAGCCAGCTCCAGTCAGTTGTTGCTCAAAGGAAACTTTGATTTTGTAAGACTTTTAGTAGTTGTTTTAGTTGTAATATGTAAAAGACATTTAAATTACAGCGCGGCGTGAGCAGACACCGACTGTAGAACATCTCTGCACTGCTGACTGACAGCAGTAGTAAGGAAATAGTCGAGAAACCAGGAAGTGACCGTGTGAATAGTGTCACGGGATAGAGGTGTTCGTGTGGAGGCCACTTCCATCTGATATGAAGCTAAATGGCTTGTTTTTATCTGAAAACAGTCGTGTGGATGTGGCTTTTCTGCATCATTTGTTCCTCACAGCGCCACCTCTTGGCTTCCTGTGTCACTCATGGCTGTCATCGTCAGTGTAACGTGGTCAATTGTTGGGTTGGGTTACAAACTTCTCCTCGTTTCCGCCTGCACTTTCTTGTTGAGCCTTTTCAGAAAACGCTCAGGTGTTCGCTGCTTTAGAAAGCAATACATTTCTAAATAATAATTTAAAACAAGCTGCCTTAAATATAAGACCAGGTTAAAAATAAAAGTGACGCTTACATAGATTTTTTCTCAGTAGTCGATGGTGGAAGTAGAGATCAGATGTTTAAACCGTTAAATGTTACTGGTTTTTTTAAAACAGGGCTGGGAACCGTCAATGTTCTGGCTCCAGTTTTGTTGGTGACATGTGGTTCTGCTGGTTCTGCTGATAGGTTTCAGCTGGTTTCAGGTCCAAGTCAGTTTCTGTCTCTGAGAGCGATGGCTCTTTGAAAACATCCACATCTCACCACTTTTCAACCAGAATGTTCTGTAAGGCGGTACTGTCTGTTCCTTCACATCACGTCCAGGCTACATCCACATTACTCTGCAGTGTATTTGAAAATAAAGCGTGTTAATTAATTCTGTTCTGGACACCCCCCTGTCGTCCACATTACACCAATATTTTAGAAATCTCTGCTGGGTTCGTTTTAGTTTGAAAACTGGAGGGCTGTATTTTTAGTCTGATGAGAAAAAAACGACCTAAAATCTAAAAGCGTACATTCAGTCATCGGCCTCGAAACAGAAATCTTAGCTCTGAATATTCACTGTTGTCATTTTTTGTTAGCCAAACTTTCTAAAAGCTAAGTACCGATACAGAGTACTGCATCAAAACAAGTGCAACTGATTATTGCCTGCTTATTGATACCCGGTATGGTATCAATCCAGAATATCGCACTGTTAGCGATACACAGTATTGCACTGATACCAGTACCGACTAAAATATCGGCTCAGCCTTAATCCAACGCACCAGTGAAAAGTCCAGCAGCAGTTAGTTTTGACGCAGATTACTAAATTATTTAAAAAAAAATGTTTTGAAATAAAAACGTTGTCATGTGGATGTCGCTTTATTTACTTTACTTTCATTAAACCGTTCACTTCAGGGCATTTTTCTTTTTTTAATGGCTGTTTTTATTTTTATTTTTTTGACAGCTTGAGCACAAACTAGTCATGGAGGCATTTTTAACGTAGGTTTTCACTACGATAGCATTTATTCACGTCAAACTGTAGCTTGTTGTTTTAGCGAGTGGTTTGTGGTTTTAAACTTGAGCCTGTTTAATATTTAAGGTGTAGCTTAGCAAAGTTCGCCTGCTGAATGGAACAAAAAAAGGTTGCTTTATGTCAAAATTTTATAGCAATAGTCTTTTTTTTTATTTAAATAAAAATTAAATAAACATCGTAATGCAAAATAAATGTTTTATCTAGCGACGTCGGAGCAGATTTCCTGTGAAAGAGTGAGAAAAGCCGCTCTGAGCTCAGCTAACGACGATGTTAGCCTGAACAGAAAGAAAAAGGGTTTTTTTAAATAATTTTTGGCTCTTTTTTATTATTATTATTTTTTAATAAGCGTGGACTGTGACTGACTTAAATATGAGTGTGTTCATCTGGAATCTTAAAGGAACGAGAAGAAAGTGCCACATTCACTGGAAATCCCTGAAAAAAATGGACCTTAACGATGTCACAAACTCGCTCGCGGGACGCTGAGCTTCCTCTGGAGACCTTTAGGGGGCAGCAGAGGGGACAACCAGTCTTAACACAGCTGTTTGGGGTGCACAGAGATGTAACAGTAGTTTTATTTTTGTCTTTGCATATCTGTAGGTGAATTACAATACTTGGTGTCAGGGTTTGTTCCGTTTGCAATAAATGGTATATTCTGCTGTGTACAGTTACATTATTTTTTTTTTTTTTTAATTACGAAATTGTACTTGTTTCTATTGTTTCTATTGTGTGATGGTTTCAAAAAGAACAAAATTATTTTAAAGTGTAAAGGAAATCTTAGTATTTTTGTCTTAAAATATTGATACAGGATTTATTCTTTAAATAAATACATTTCTTTTGTGTTACCTGTTGTTTTTATTTAGTCTTACAGAAGAGACATTTAAAAAAAAAAAAATTAAAAATTCTGAGAATAAAGTCAGAATTCAGATTTTCTAAGAATTCTGTTTTAGATCACAAAATTCTTACTTTGAGGGGGAAAAAATGTGAATTATAATAAAGTGATTTTCTCAGTTGTCTAAGATTTAATTCCAAGTTTTACTTTTTTCCTCAGAATCAGAATTTTGAAATTTAAGTCTGAGCTCCATAAGATACAAAAATTTGAATTCTGAGATAAAAGTCAGAATTCCCAGTTCAGTAAAAAAAAAAAAAAAAAAAGATCAGAATTCTGAGAATTAGGTAAAAAGTCTGAATTCTAGAATTTTAAAAAAGGTCAAAATTCAAGAGTTGAGTACAAAAAAAGTCTGAATTGAGTCATTTAAAAAAAAAATGCTAATGAAAATATAAGCATTAATTTTAAAGTCCAAATTTGAGAGATAAGTTAAAAGTCTGAATTCGGAGAGTTAAGTACAAAAAAATCTCAATTTCAGGAGTTAAAAAAAGTCAGAATATTAATTCAGAATCCTGAGACGACAGGACAAAATATTTACAGGTTGGCTTCCGTTTTCGTGACGGAACAAAATGTCCAAAGTTAATCAAAAAATAAAAGAGAGAGTTTTCGGTTACTGATGAAACTGAAACTGACGAGGGAGTGAACTTTTTTTTAAGAAGCAAGCGATGGTTGAACCGAGTTTAAAAGAGGAAGTGGTTAAATTCGTGTTTTCACCACTGATCAGTGAAACAAACGCTGCAGACAGGAAACGCTGATCAACACAGAAGAGGACGACCAGTCACGCCCCGGAGAATCATCTGCATGAGATACTTTATTGTTTTACTGTTACCTTTGTAAAAGTCTGTGGATTAACATAACATAATGCAGACTGTTAATATTTAAAACAATTCATGCTGAATTGAACAGCAACATTTTTGCCACATTTAACAACAAACGCTGACAAAATAAGAAAAGAAATTACCACATTTATGGCAATATTTGCAAATAAAAACATCTAAATCCAAAGTATACTAAGCAAAATTCTATGTCAAATGTTAAAATGTTGATTCTACATGTTAAATCTAAACTATCAGCAGAAATCTGAATCTACCCACTGAATAGTGACAATTTATCACTTTTATTCAGTGTATTTAATTCCATTAAAAAAAAAAAAAAACATCAGAGCGACGTGACTGTAAAAATCATTGTATTTTAACACAATGAGAATAAAATTGTCATTTATTTTGGGACGTGTTTCACTTAAGGGTAAAAAAATATATACTGTCACTATTGTTGCCATAGTAACATGTTTTATCAGAGCACTTATTTACATCGCTACCTACAGTAGATTTGTGGGGGAAAAAAAAACAAAAAAAGCGGTAGAAAATCTCCAGATTTCTTCGCACGCTTGTCGTCGGTCAGGGATCCACGCGTGGCTCCGCAGAACGCCGTGTTTCCACCGCGGGTCTATAACTTGTAGCCGAGTCCAGATCTGCTGATGTGGCAGAAGAGCGTCATCGCGAAACACATCCCCAAAACCTGCCGTGTAAACAGAACCAACACAAACCAGATTATAAGAAAAAAAAGAGGGAAGATGAATCCAAGTGTCCGCAATGTTGAACTGAATCGACGGACTGCAGCTTTAATGCTGTCGGAACCGGGAGTGACCGAGTTCGCCGTGTTCCAGCTGTGAAATCGAAATAAAACATGGACGCAAACGAATCTCGGGCTAAAGAAAGTTATGTTGAATTTTCGTAGATAATCTTACTAAGTAAAAGACACGTTTTTATGCTGTCTTTGATTTTAGTTGATATTCTTATAAAAGACATTATTTATGTTGTCTTTCATTTTCTTACAAAATAAAAGACACATTTTTATGGTGTCTTTTATTTTGATGTTATCTTTATTTAAACCAAAATAAAAGACAAAATAAAAACATGCCTTATTAAAATGAAAGATAAAAAAATGTCTTTTATTTTGTAAGAAAATGAAAGATAACATGAATAATAAAAACATGTCTTTCATTGTGTAAACAATGTTTTTATGTTATCCTTTATTTTCAAATTAGACATTTTTATGTTATCTTTCATTACAAATAAAAGACACATTTTATGGTGTCTTTTATTTTGATGTTATCCTTAATTTTACAAAATAAAAGACTTTTTTATCTTTCATTTTCTTACAAAATAAAAGACATGTTTTATGTTGTCTTTTATTTTGATGTTATCCTTAATCTTACAAAATAAAAGACTTTTTTATCTTTCATTTTCTTACAAATAAAAGACACATTTTATGGTGTCTTTTATTTTGATGTTCCTTATAAAATATGTTATCTTTCAATTTAGTTGATATTTTTATCAAATACATTTAGTTATGTTAACTTTCGATTTCTTACAAAATAAAAGACTTTTTTATGCTGTCTTTTATTTTGGTGTCATGCTTACAAAATAAAAGACATATTTTTGTGTTATCTATTCTTACAAAATAAAGTTGCAACTACAAATGGATCGCACCATAAATGTTGCCTTAAAGCTGCAGTTGACTGTTATTATTATTATTATTATTCTGCTTCACTTTGTTCTACATGTTAACATTATTTGTCGTGTCCTTTCATCTGAAAACAGGCAAAACTATCAGACCTGACTGATAGTTTGTGTGTATACAGCAGCAGAGAAGAGGCGGGTGGAGACGAGAAGCGTTTATGTCAAACTACTGCTGAAATTCCAGGTTTCTTTTTGAGCGGTTGTCTCTTAATATTGCTATTTTCCACGTCTGCCTTGACTTAAAACAAACCACTTCCTGCGTGCAGTGCGCGAACGTCGCCGGGCGACACACACACACACACAGAGAGAGAGAGAGAGAGTCATTCATCAGCACTTTGACGGCAGTTTGAATGTAACGGGCGTTTGTTTATTTTTAAAAGTTACGCACTGCAGCTTTAAATTTGTCCGCCATTTTACCTCGATGATGCAGAGGACGATGACAGAGATTCCAGTGGTGAGAAAATTGTCTTCAAACAATGTCTTTATTGTGTCCAAACAACCCTGTGAAGAGACAAAACACACTTTTAAGACTCAGGAAGTCGTAAAAGATGAGAACAAGTTCGGGCAAAAAACGCTAACATTTTTATTGTTATTAGCATTTTACAGTTTTTTCAATTTACAATGAATTTTGTAAATTATGTCTCAGTTTAGAGGAATACAGACGATAAAGTAAATATATGTTATATTTGGTTTTTATGTTATTTTTTATTTTTGTTTGTCATCCTTACAAAATAAAAGAGACGCATTTATGTCATACTTTATTTTGGTATTTGAATATTCTTATCAAATAAAATAAAAATTTTCATGTTATCTTTAAAACATTTTTTTTTATATTGTCTTTTAAACTTAGTAGATACTTTTATAAAATAAATACATGTTTTATGTTATCTTTTATTTTAGTATATATTCTTACAAAATCAAAGCCATGCATTGATGTTCTCATTTATTTTAGCATATGTTCTTACAAAATAAAAGACCTGTTTTATGTTGTCTTTTATTTTTATTAGTTATTGTAATCATTTTATTTTAGTTGACCCCCCGAGGTCATTAGAAAACTTCATTTTGCATTATGTTAAAAACATTTATTATCATTATTATCATTATTATTATGGTTGAAGAGTGTGTTGCATACTGCAGCTTTAATCACAGTTTCACCAGTATCTACCTTTTCTTTGTACGGAGGTTTGGGGACGTCACATTTGTTTTGACAGCAGGACGTCGGCACTTTGTTTCCCCAGTCCGTCGCGTTATTGACTCCGCAGCACTTCAGCTGAAACCAACCATTAAAAACAACAACTTGTCAGTCAGTAATTTACCGGTAGTTTACCAGTGATTTCACAGTGATTTATGTCACGCTCACCTGAGTCTGAAGCAAATCCCACTCACTCAGGACTGTAGAGTTTCCTGTGTGTCTTTTAGCTTCGTCCAAACCTTTGATCAGATCTTCTTTCGCTAGTGATGCAATCTAATCAGATTAAATTAAAGCAACAGTCAAATAAACAAACAAACAAACAAAAAAGCCTTAAAGCTGCAGTACGCGAGTTCATTCTCATTAATCTCCAGGTAGTTTAATGCTAATGTTCTGTCTCACCTAAGCTCCGCCCACCAGATTAGCACAAACAGACTCTGTTTTAAATATTTGTTTTCCTGTTTAGGTTGTTTCGCTGTTGGAAACAAACAGTTGTTTCCAACACTGGAATTGTATAAAGATGCAAAAGCACAGCTGGTGAGTAACATGGCCAATAGGAGGCGCCCTCTCTCCCTGTTTTAGGTTCCAACGCAACAAAACAACAGCAAAACAAGAAACAACAACAACAAAACAACAGCAACAAAACAACAAGAAACAACAACAACAAAACAGCAGCAACAAAACAACAACAAAACAAGACAACAACAAATCAACAACAAACCAACAACAAAACAACAACAAAACAACGACAAGAAACTACAACAACAAAACAACAGCAAAAAAACAACAACAATAAATCAACAACAACAAAACAACAGCAAAAAAACAGCAATAAATCAACAACAACAAAACAATGACAGGAAACAACAGCAACAAGAAACAACAACAACCACAAATCAACAGAAACAAAACAACAACAAAACAAGAAACAACAACAACAAAACAACAACAAATCAACAGCAACAAAACAACAACAAATCAACGACAAGAAACTACAACAACAAAACAACAGCAAAAAAAACAACAAAACAATGACAAGAAACAACAGCAACAAGAAACAACAAGAAACAACAGCAACAAACAACAACAAAAAACAGCAACAAACAACAACAAGAAACAACAACAACAAAACAACAATAATACGACAATAAACAACAGCAACAAACAACAAAAAACAGCAACAAACAACAACAAAACAACAACAACAAAAGAACAACAAAACAATAACAAAACAACAACAAGAAACAACAGCAACATTGCACACAAGACTACACAACATAAACAACACAGCAACACTACACAACATAAACAACACAACACCGCAGGTGAGACAGGTGATGAAGACAAACGTACCTGTCCGTCAAACACGAGGAGTAAACAGGCTGCAGTCAACTCCACCAACATCAGGAGGAACAACAGCAGGAAATACTGTCAACAACAACAACAACAACAATCCAAACATGTCACATTTACACAAGTTCACAGAAAAGCGACATCAGTGTTCATCTGTGTTCTCCAGGCCTGTGGGCCAAAGGTGGCTCACTGCAGCAAAGAAAAGATAGAAATGCTCGTTAAAATGATTTATAAGCAGTACTGGATTTTAAAAATAACTTTTTTTAAACTTTGGACATTGTTTATAATTTTGTTACTGGGAAACTTCTTTGGCCTGGTTTTGTCAGACAAACCTGGCAACCCTGGTGTTCGACATGAACTGGTTACAGTTAAGGCTTTGATTTGGGTCAGTCCCTTAAAAGGTTAAGACTTGTTTCTTGGTCTGGGTCAGGATTGCACTTAAGAATTATAATCAGTGGAGTCGCCCCCTGGTGGCTGACTGCTACTAGTTCCTGGGATTCACTTTTTTTAGGATGACTACTGCAGTGTCTCAATCCAGGGTCTGGATTCTCCCAAGTGTAGATACACATCGGTGTGTCCTTTACGGAGATTATACATCAGAATAATTATTATTACAATGACACAAGCCTAGATTATTCTAAACCAAACACAAATGCAAGAAAGAAATATTAACTAAAATATAACAACACAAAAAAGGATTAAATTATAATATAATGAAAAAATAAGTTTGAAGCTTTTTTATCATTTAACACTGACAGGGACTTACTGTTAAAAAGTTAACCAGGTTTATTTGACCTTTGACCTGGAAGTAGTAGAACCAACCTGTGTTTTTTACAACTTCATGTCAAAAATTATCTGTTATATCATTTGTTGTGAAACTATTATTGTAGAAATAGTGTTTTATTTATATTTTAAAGGAGCTGACCGCGCCGCATCCGGATGACAAATCCATACTTGGGAGGATCCAGCCCCTGAACTGAGACCCAGCAATAAATGCATCCTTCAAAAACGGGCAAATGTCGGCCGCATGAGAAGGAGCCAATCACAATTGGGACACGCCCACGGCGCGGTGCTGCGACGCGTTTTGACGACATCCGGACAATGATTCCATACTTGGGAGGATCCAGCCTTTGGACTGAGACACAGAAACAGCTTTGTGTTCCGACCCTAGGTCACATGTTCTTGGCATTATTTGTAGTTTTCTCCTCTTTTGAGTGTGTGACTGTGTGAGGGTGTGACTGGCACCCTGTGATTGGCTCATTTGAAGAAGACTTGGCTCATCGTGAGTGGATGAAGTGATGGAGGCGTGGACTATATAAACACTTCCTGCTCACTCTTTCCAAACAAACCCGTTGCTAGTGCATTTGAAACTGATGTGGATAGTATTATTGTTTGCATGTTAGGTAAGTTTCGTTTTGTACAGGTAAGCACAGTTGTTAGTATTTATACACAGTCCTGTGCATAAGTCTTAGTCCACCACCATCTTTGTTTGTTTTTATGTCACTTTTGTGATCGTTGGCGTTCAGATTGAAAAGATGTGACTAAAAGTCAGTCTTCTACTATATGATCAACCTGTCAGTGAGTTGAACTTGTGCAACATGTGTATGTAATGCTCCAACATGTCTGGAGTAAACCAGGTATAATAGACCTTTTTCACAGCAGCTATTTGTTGCCATGAAATAGTAGGAGAAACACAGGTTTGACCAATAACATTAGGGTTCCATTCCAGGTTTTAAAGAGCCATGGTTGTGTTATTGTTCAAGTGGAAATGTAGCTCACACTAAATTTTGCTGTTTGTTTTTACTAAAAAAGATGTTATTTTCAAACTGCATATGTCTCCATATTTTCAGGATAATAAAGTGATACAGTATGGTCATTATAGCATTGCTAAAACAACAAATCTAATGGTGGCCTAAGACTTATGCACAGTACTGTATAAAATAAGGTTAACTTTGTAACATAAGTCATTGCTCCTTAGAGAGATTTGTAAAATATATGTATTTGTACTTTATTGTTAATTTTATGTTACATTTAAACAAAGGCAGCGGTGGTAGACGAGAGAAGCCATTTTTGGTTCACCTTTCTTTACTCCTGTTTTTAAGTTTGCCAGTCATTTATTTTCTGTTTTCTTTACAGGAGGTTCGATTAGGTTCACTGGAGAAGTTTTCTTTGTTATTTTGACATTGCTCTTGTCCAAAGGCAAAAAAAAACTGCCACACGTTGTCAACTTGACTTTTGTCTTTAGGGCTTTCTTTGGAGAGAGGCGTTGGAAGACGCTAATGTTACCAACCGCACTCTTGCCTTTGCAGCAAGAGGCCCCGAAAAACAAACATGCAGATTTGGGGATTAGGATTAGGCCAATTGGACACTCTAAATTGCCCATAGGTGTGAATGTGAGAGTGAATGGTTGTCTGTCTCTATGTGGCCCTGTGATGGACTGGCGACCTGTCCAGGGTGTGACCCTGCCTCTCGCCCCATGTCAGCTGGAGTTAGGCACCAGCGACCCCCGCGACCCCCGCGACCCTCAGTGGATAAAGCGGTAGAAAATGAGTGAATGAATGATGGTTGCAGTGTTGGATGACAATGAACCTTTTTAAGTGTGTGTGTGCGTGTGTGCGTGTGTGTGTCTGTGTGTGTGTGTGTGTGTGTGTCTGTGTGTGTCTGTGTGTGTGTGTGTGTCTGTGTGTGTGTCTGTGTGTGTGTGTGTGTCTGTGTGTGTGTGTGTGTGTCTGTGTGTGTGTCTGTGTGTGTGTGTGTGTCTGT
>JAFBJR010000344.1:271515-403321 GCA_016785285.1 Brachirus orientalis
GGGGGGGGGGGGGGGCGTTTGGTTGAAGACATTTCTTGAAAAGATGTCGCGTGTATAGAAAGTCTTTTTTACGAAAGATCGTACAGAGAAAGTTGTGTTTCTGTGTGGAGTCTCTGAGCTGTCGGCTTGTCTTCCTGCAGCTACGATGAACAGGTTTTGCTGTGGGACGGCAGGAACATGCGGCAGCCGCTCAGTGAGACTGCTACGGGTGGCGGCGTCTGGAGGCTGAAGTGGCATCCAAACAATCCTGACCTGCTGCTGGCTGCGTGCATGCACAACGACTTCCACATCCTTCACTGCCAACAGGCTTTAGGTGAGTTAGAACGAAAAATGTTTGGTTAAAATTTGAAAAATGCAAGGATTTGAGTGCAACAGAAAGGCAGGGGGCGGGACTTCAAATTGTCCAAATCACACAGAACCAAGCGAGAAGTCAAAAGTAGCAAAAAAAATTATTTTTAAAGAATGAAAACAGATTAATATCACATTATAGGACGCATTTATGTAAACTGCAAGAGTGGGGGTGGGACTTCAAGTTGCTGACATCACCTGTAGCTCCCCCCACTTGTAGTCCTGCCCCTTTCTTGTCCTTTGCAGACAGACTTTCACTGAATCGGCTTCTGTCCATTTCCTCTGTCTCTGTCCAGAGAGCAGCGGTGGAGCTTGTCCTGTCGTCGCCTCCTACATCCTCCACAACTCCCTGGCGTACGGCGCCGACTGGTCCCGCCTTTCCCTGGAAGAACCCGCCCCGTGCTCACCTGCTGCTGCAGAACCAAAGGAAAGCTTCGCAGAGAGCAGAGGACACCTGAGGATTCAGTACGAGTCTCCCACCGCTAGCTTCGACACTTCCCTGGAGGACGACACGGGACGATACATCCCAGAGAGCGTCACGGCACCTGCCCCCACCCCCGCTGCAGGCCCCGCCCCCAACCCCGACCGTGATGCCGCCTCGGTGTCCTGTCTGCTCGCTACCTGCTCCTTCTATGACCACATGCTCCACGTGTGGCGCTGGGACTGGACTCCAGATGAAGCTCCGCAGGAATCAGAGCAACGCTGACGGTGACGCTAACGCCCCCTGCAGACCTGGTATTAACATCCTACATCCTCAGTGATCTGATCACATGTGGCCAGAGTTAAGTACGACTGTTCACGCCTGTGTTGTATCAAACACACACTGACTTCATGTTTATTCACAAGAACAAAATGATGTTTTTCATAAAATGTGCGCGTGTAGATGTGTGTGTGAGCCCGATTGACGCTGCTATAACACAGCATGAGATATAAATCACTAGAAAAGGAAAAAGGGAAGCATGATATTATCGGTATATTGGCTTTCAAATGTATTATTAGATATCAGCAAATACGATAAGATCCCGACATGACCACCTTTTTGACTTCTATGCTAACAACTATTCATTTTTTTAATGTTTATTTTTTATTTTCCATAATGAAGAAAATGTATATCTACATCTGCTACCTCTGTATTACCTTATATATTGGTATTGTCATCATTTATTGGCCTAAGAACAGCAAAAAAATCCAATATCTTGCTTCCCTAGCATGAAGACACTCATGGCAGATCAGACACCACCTCATTGGCTGACGTCGTCTGATACGCAGCAATTTAAGAATATTTTTTACACTTCTCAGCTTCCACACCTTGATTTATTTGTTTATTGATTATATGTTGGTGTTGTAATCGGTCATCGGCCTGCGTAATCTCCAGATATCAGCAAAAGACCCAGTATCTCACATCCCTTAAAGCGGAACTTTGCAAGTCTGGTCGCTTTTTCACCTTTTTCTCTACAGAGCGCCCCCTATAGTTTCAGCGTACATATTTCTGAGACAAAACGGTAAAAATCCTTCCATCCATGATCTACCTCTTGATCCTCACTGTCGTAAAAACTCACAGCTGAAGCTCAATCCTCCCTTCCCCTCTCTTGGCCATTTGTTCTTAACCATGTCCATTTTTCAGTTTTCACCATTCGAAAGAGGCCAGTCTGATATTTACTCGCGTTTTGCCAGCTCTGCCATGATAAACACCTAAAATAACACTATCACTGCCTTGATCTTTTACACGGTACCTGGATAGGGAGCATCCGTGTGTGTAGTGCCATAAAGCACAGGGTGTTTCTCATGATTCTGGGATGACAGCCCTGATCTTGCAAGGCTGGATTTCCACTAACAGACAGTAGGTGGCAGTGGAGACAGCACCCAGTCTTCCCACAGCAAGCTGTTTCACTATCACAATGACTCTGAAGCTGTTAAATTAGGATAAAAACCTGCATAGTTCCACTTGAGTAGAAATCGTGTGATTATCAGTATTGACGTGGTGGCAGTGGTTTGAATAAAGGCAGGTATGGGGTCTCTAAAAGTGTAGAAAAACAGTGAAACTGCTGCAGATCAGTGGACGTTAGCAGAGGAGGTGGAACGTGGCTACATGAGTCATGGAACCACCTTTTGTGAACTTATCATGGTCCACATGTGATCAGATCAGTCAGTAATACGGATGTTAATACGTCATCAGTCAAACCAAAGCCAAGTGATATTCTCTTATTAGTTATTTTTTAGTCCCTTTCACTTCACAGTACCTTACCACAGAATGTTAAAATAACAAAACCTATATTTTCATAATAATTACATTGTTTATAATCTTATATTTAAATTGTGTATTGATGTCACACGGTTTATCCTGTTGTAGCAAACTCAATACAACCATCCTGCAACTACACTTCGCTGTATCATAGCTTTTAAAAGCATTTTGACAAGGTTTTCATCAACAACACAGGGTGTGATGACCAGCACCAGATTTAAAGGGTTAGTTCAGGTTTTTGAGGATGTTTTATATGAAGTACAGGCACACAGTCTCACATACAGCTGAGCTCAGTGGAAACATGGCATAAGCATGTAGACTTTCTTAAGTAAATGTTTTCTGCTTTATCTCACTATTAGACAGTCTTTTCCAACAAGAAAATCACTCACTCTCCCACACCAAAGTCCATAGAGAAAAACTGCGATTTTACATCACAGCACACAGGAGTTGTTGTTCCACTGCTGCCTCCATCAGTAAGTTCAAATGTCTTACTTTGGTGACTTCTGCATTTGAAATCCTACATTTGGAGTTACTACAGTGACACAAACTGACCACTAGAGGCAGCAGTAGACACCTGTGTCCACATGAGCAAAAAACACTTTTTAGCTATGGACTCTTGTGAGTGTTTTACAAAAGTTTATAGACAGCTGTCAGATGATTAAATAAAGAAGGAATTATGTTACACTCAGGCTGAGGTAAATTATATTGGATATTTCTGAGAAGTGGATGAAATTTATCTTCTAATGTGTCTCCTCACATCCAGGTTTTGAATCAGGACTTGAGCAGTTTGTGAAAATGTTTCTGATGAAGTCAATTAGCCTAAAAAGGAAGTTTTATTCTTTTGGAGTTACATGATTTTGGTCTCTTCCACTTTTTTTTGTTTGCTGAAAACATTCTTCACACTTTGACCAATAAAAGTTGCCTGACAGCTTCTACGTTCTGTGTACATATCATAAATTATCTTGGACACATGGAAATAATAAAATAGATAATAATAAAAAAGCAGTGTAGTTGTCTCCATGCAAATATTTATTGTAAAGCCACATGTAAAATATAAGAGTTCTGTTATGCAGATTTTCATCCCCAATTAGTCAGATGTCCGTGCATTTTTAACGCACATAGTTCTTGGGATAGAGTTTGAAGAGCTTCCCTTCCTGCGTCGGCTCAAATCCATATTTCTCCAGGTTTTCTTTGCTGAAAGTTCCGTCCTCAGTGTCCTTCCTGATCTGAGGAGCCACCACCTCAGCAAACAAGCTCTGTGCAGTGAGTGGAGGCTCCGATCCTCTGGGGGCGCGGTACGAGACGTAGGGTTTGAGAGTGAAACCCTCCAACGGCGGGACCACGAACTCTGGTACCATCGCTTTGATGGTCAGGAACTTCCTGCTGCACACCTTCAGTCCAGTGGGCCTCGCGCCCCTGCCTTTGTTGTGAGTCCTCGATCCTCGTTTGCTGGTGAACTCAGACATCCTGTCCGCTCCTCTCACCAGACCCCTCATCAGGTTGGACAACACGCCCATAATGCCACAGCTGTTTCTCCTGCCAGCTCAGAGAAGACCTACAGAGAAAGAACAATATAATAATAAATATTTTTCTTTCTCTGTTTCAGGTTTTCTGGATTCTTTGTTTGATTAAAAACAAGTAAATTATTGAAAGTGGATCATCTTTGGTTTGAACGATTAATTTAGTAATTGTTTAATCGAGTAATCGTTTCAACCCTGTTCAAATTGCCTCGGATATTGTTATCACTGCTTTCTTTAACTGACTAATGCTTGAGTTTCCTCATTATTCACCTAAAGAGGGTGGTAAAATGACATACGACAAAGAAAACGTGCGTTACGTTTGAAACATACTTAAGAAAACAACGTGGGTGCGTATGTTTCCTACTGTTTACGCACGGATGTGTGTGGTTACGGCCATAGCATTGACTAGCTAAGGCTAACAATAAATCACAAACCAATCTATGCTGCGTCATCCGTCTAAAAGATAGTCGTAGGTTAACATTAACGTGCTGAGATACTGCTTTAAAATATTAAATCGTTTACGCACTTTTAAACTGTAAAAAGCTCCACTTGTCTCACCTTGACTTTTCTCACCGACGCTCCGCTGTCTGTGGCTAACGTGACTGGCTGAGCAGTGACATGTGCAGCGATTGGCTGAGAGCCCCTGCGCATCAGCCAACGAAAGGCCGCGATACTTGTGCTCAGCGATAGGAGCGCATGGAGTTCACCGGAACTAACACAACCGCACAAGAATCGCCCTTCAAGATAAAACCCCAAATTTGACCGTAGCAACGCGAAAGTGGGCAGAAATTTAACACATTCAGTTAAAGAAAAAACTAATTCCAAATCGACTATATTTGCAAACAAACATTATTGTGATTACAATATTCAGTTCCATTATTATATCGGGTGTTACGCACATTTTGAGCGCTGCGTGTTTTATTTTTTAAGACTTATCCGGAAACACTGATCTTCCGTCACCTACCTAACTTACTCCACTGTGAATCATGTCTGTGTAAATAGAAAACTTGAATAGAGGTAAGGTAAGAGGAGAAAACGCGTGTTGTCGGTTCAGTTTAAATGAGTTTAGCTTCTGTTTTCGGACGTTTGTTTGTTGTTACTTGTTTATTAAGTCAATGCAGACCCGAACTGTGAGTGTCTCGCGTGTTTTTCTGACTCGTCCTTTCGTGTAGCGGATTGTCACCTCAGAGAGGCGGAGACTGAGGCTGTGTTAAAAGTATAAGGTAATTAATATTAGAGGCAAACAAAAGACTCGGCTCACTTTTTTAAGTCTTAGCTACAGATAAATGTCACTTTTAAACTTGCGCGAGTTTATTTTTTTTGCCATGTAATCAAATTTAAATCACGTGGAATAGACATTTTTGATTTGTGCTCCCTTGTTGTTTACTAGCTAGAAGATAAAGGAAGCTGACGTAATTTCATTTACTCCAGTGTTTCCCAAAGTGTGGGCCCCCGCCCCCTGTTGGGCCTTGGTGGTATTGCAAGTGGACCTCGTAAAATTAAGCAAAAATTCCTTTTTTATGGTGTGTCTCATTTGTAGTCGGAACTTGGAATTTTTGATAACATAGGTCTACTCTGGTTCGACTCGGATTTCCAAGTCGGAAACTCGGAGCAACGCCGACATGGGATTCCAAGATGGCTGCCACCATACACACAGTCACTTTTAGCATTAATAGCACTTCTCTCGTATTTGCTTCACAAAAACTCTGTCGGACATGTTGTACTGTTTAGACTTTAATCGTAGACATGTTATTAAGCTCTTTGTGTGCGCAAAATACCACGTAGAGCATTGTTATCAACTGGCTAGCCTGAGATACGTTTGCATTTCTGACTTCTCAACTGGAACTCGCTGAACTCGGGGATGACGTCACTCCCAGTTCTGACTTCCGATGTAAATTGGAGGCAGCAGTAAATGATCACATGTAACATATGTTTTTCACTCTTGGATAGCGTTGCAAAGAAAATGTACATTTTCGTATTTCAAAGACAGTTAAACTGTGGAAAATGGTGCTTGTTCCTCATGCTAGTTTTGTTGGGCGAAGACATTACCGCAAAGGTTGACATGTTTTTGTTTTCTGATGTTGTTTTCACGTTCTCATTTTGTCCCAACATGGTTGCCTAGGACATAAATCTCAAAAATGTAGTGCCATCTATTGGTGAGACTGTAGATTGCTGCAAAATTCTCCACTCACAATTGTTTATGTTAATTAATGATTAATTTTGGATTTGATAAATAATCAATTAATCGTTACGGCCTTAGTGTAAACACAACATAGGGTGACTCACTTGTGACCAAAATGGTTGTCACAGTTATTTTGACAGGTATTGAGTTGATTATTTATTGGTAAGTAGGAGTAAAAATGTTTGTTTACTTCATTGTTGTACAGTTATGGGAAGGTTCACCACATTTTAAGAGGAGACCTCAAATTGCTGAGGTTTGATGAGAACAGATTTAGACTTAAGTTCAGAGTAACTGGCTGGGTTAGAGTCGAGCAGAGTTCAGTGCAGGAGGAGGAGGAGGAATATCTGGTTACAAACACTGAGAGTTTGACCTCTTTATCTGGACTTGTGCTCTTTAACCCACATTACCAAGCTCACACACATTATTGTTATTATTATTATTATTATTATTATTATTATTATTATCAAAATAGTTTGAGAAGACGATAATAATAACTTGATTTTGTGTTGATTTTTTTGGCTTTTGTTTATTTAATGTTACATTTTTTTGTTGAAGTTTTAACAGTAACAAAACTACAAACACAAATAATAACGACCACAATATGACTTTTAATAAGTGACTCGTGGATTTGAGGGTTTTTAACATTTAAAACAAGCTTGAATGTGAATATTTTCTGGTTTCATTTTCACTGTGTTTTAAAATTTTATGGATCAGATGATTGATTAATTGAGAAATTTGATCGGCAGATTAACTGATTATGAAAATAAAATGTTACTTGCAGCCCTAATTATTTTATATTAACATTATAACTTTTGATAAACAACTGATCGTTTTGAGTTTGTTTTTTTTCCTCTGATGTTTCAGCTCTTAAATATTAAGATTTTCTGGTTTCTTTGCTCCATATGACAAATAAATAATAAAAACTGAAACATTTTGGTTTGTGAACATTTGACATTTGACAACATTATAATTTCCAGGTTTAAGAAACACATTTTCTTACATTTTATGGACCAAACTGTTATCAATTAATTGAGAAAAGGATTATTAGATAAACTGATTGGTTTATTTGCATCAAACATCAAAGAAAATAATAAATGAAAATAGAAACACATTTTGGGCCCCATTTCACATATAAATGCAAAGTAAAATATCAAAAAATAAGCATAAATATAATTTAATCATTTAATTGTAGTTTGGACACTTTAATCAGACGTAACAGAACATAATCTTCTGTTAATGTTGAATTTTTCTTGTTCCGAAACAGAGAACATGGAGGACGACAGTGAAGAGGAGAGCTGCAGTATTTACCCGGTACGTTCTTCCTCAACAACGTTCCCTTCTCCACGGCCTTTGTTAAGGTGTTAAACTAGGTCAAGGTTATTCTGCCAACACAAGTGTTGACACAACTCTGAATGACAACATGACATACGCCTTGAATCTGTGGAGGGAAAAAGTAGAAACTCATGTAACCTGCTTGAAACTGAAGAAAGTGGGGAGACAACTTTGTTTTTGTTAACTGAAAAGATGTAGCTGACAAAAACAGCCCCGTTAGATGTCAATCTAAACGCTCTTTGTTGACATTGTGCATACAATTCAGTATTACCCCTGTATGTTTGACCATTTGTCAATTTATTATTCATAAACTGAAGTTCCGCCGTCGTAAAAAGCTTCTTTTTCAGTGAATTGTAAGCAGATTCATGGGTGTTTATTTACAATTACATCCAAGATAATATTTTTTTTTATTGTAAATATTTAACTGATACCGAGTTTTGCGTTTTATCAAATCTTTCTACCGCAATTTGGCATTTAAAAATCATTATTTAGCTGTAATTTCATTTTTTTTACTCTCAACTATCTTTTTGGGCGTGTACGTAGTGGTTCACTGGTGTAGTAGTACGACTCGTCTTTCACATGGAAAGTTGAGGGTTTGATTCCCGGCTCTGCAAGTCTTTAAACTAATGTGTCCTTGAGCAAGGCATTTAACCCTATGTTGCTCCTGAGTGTGTGAATGGGTATGAAAAATGAGTCATACTTCCAAAAAACACTGCTGGTTTTGTATAGTTTTGTGTAAATCTGTTTTAAATCTAACACAAACCTGAATAACATCAGATAATTTTACAGACAAAGTTTAAGTCTGACTTTCTGATTTATATTATATCAAGAGACGGCGCCTCCTATTTGCTGTTCTGCAAAACAGCTGCACGTAAATGTTCCTTGATTGGAAAATAAATGATTCCATTAATGGTAACGACTGACTACACAGCAAAGACGCCACAAGAAAAGTAAAAACTAAGTCCAGTAAAAAGTATGGGGCCATAAATTGAGCCTTGATGTACTCCACGGTTTAACTGACAGCTTTTAAACGATAACTAAACCTACTCTTTTCCGGCTAATGCCACTCAATGCCTGATTTTGAAAAATACAATTACTGCATAGTCTACATATACACTGGTTTACACCTGAAAACAGTGGTTTAGGAGTTAAATTACATTTTAAACTCAACTTAAAGTTGGTTTCAGTCGTCAGTTTTGTTTTTCTTCTTGAATTTTCAGAGCTTTGATCCGTTCGGCAGTGAGATCAAGGCCAGGATGCAGCAGCTCATGGAAGAAAGGACAGAAGTCAATATGGTAACTAAAGATTAACATTAATTCTGTTTTTCTTTAGTCTGTAAAACGCAGTAAATGGTGGTAAATGTTGATCTCTGTTTCCCAAACCTCAAAATGATAACATCCTAAAATACTTTGTTTTGTCTGCACAACTAAGATATTCAGTTTTAGGGCTGCATCTGTGGATTATTTTCTTAATTAATTGAGTTTTTGTTTGGTCCATAAAAATAAAAACCTGAAAATGATGTTTTCAAATGTCTTCTTTTGTCCACAAACCAAAATTTTTCCGTTTTAATGATTTTCTTGTTATATTGAGAGAAAGAAATTATTTTTACTTATTATTAAAAATAATTTTCATCGCAGCCCTATTCAGTTTACTGTCAGAGAGAAACTGAGAAACCAGAAATAAGTGTAATTTAAGAAGTTTAAATCTAGGGCTGCAACGATGAATCCATTATTAATTGACAACTAATTTGATAATTGATTAAAAAGAATGTTTTTTAAAATAATTAAAACAGGTTCTGCTTCTTAAAATCTCTGTTGTTTTATTGTACTGTTCTGTAAAGTGTCCTTGTTTTAAAAAGGCGCTTATAAATAAAATGTATTATTCTTATTATTATTATTATTGAGACCTACAGTGTCTGTTTTTAACATAAAACTCACAAAGAAACTGAGTAAACAGGAGAAAACATAAACTAAAAGTGAGAATCGTGACATTAGATTTTTCTCTTTGCTGCTGTTTTTCGCTGGTCTTGAACTGTGTGACTGTTTGTTTTCCAGTGGACGGCTGTGCTGATTGTTTCTGTCACGGTGACATCGGTCGTCGGAGTCGTCGTGTTGCTTCTTTACAGAAGCTACAAAGTGTCAAGTCAGTGTCCTACACACACACACACACACTGGTACAGTGCGTAGGAGCTTATTTCGAAAAAGGGATGTAAAGTTCACATCTGAACTGTTATTTCATGCTCAAAATTTAAAATTTAAGTAGTACCTTTTAGAATCCAGCCGATGGCGTATTATTCTTTATTATTGTCAAACAAATTACGGCTCATTAATCATTTGAACTTCATTTTTGGAAAAAAATACTGTTTGTTATTTTTGGTATTTTAGTTATTTCGTCTTGGTGATCTCATTTTCTAAATTATTATTACAATTATTATATCATCTGCTTTTTTTTTTGGTTTTGGTCGCCATCTTTCGCACATGTTGTCAGTTGTCAGATTTCAACGATGTTTTTATTTAAGAGACGTTCACAGTGACAGAGCTGTCTTGGGGTCAATTCCCAGACATTGGAACTTGTGTATATCACACACGATGGGAGTGTCCTCACCTGTCCTGCATCTTCCTGCCCAGTTTGGTCACTTAACTTGCAAGTGCAAGTGTAAATTTAACAGGTTTGTATCCCTGGCAGGCAAAATTGGAGAGGACAAGGAAGAAAGCCAGAAAAATCCTGGCTGACAGCTCACATCCACTTTCTGCTCAGTTTGAGCTTCAGAAGTCTGGACGACACTACTGTGTTTTTAAAAAAGTCCTTTGTCCCAAATGCTTAATTTAACAAAGTCACTTGCACTGCTATACATGTTACTTTTTAACTCTTATTTTAAATTATTTTACTGTGTTTTTATTGAGGTTCTAGGTTTTTTTTAGTGTAACCAGTGTTGTCTTTTCATCTGTAATTGGTGGGCCAAAGACAATTTTCCACCTCAGTGGAGAATAAAGATCTATTCTATTCTATTCTATTCTATTCTATTCTATTCTATTCTATTCTATTCTATTCTATTCTTGGGGAATAAAGAGTGTTTTAATCAGATCAGACTTGAAGCATGAACATGAGACAAATAAGTCTGACTTTGAAATTGCAGATTTATCTTACGAAACATGTGTGGTGTGTTTCAGAGGAGAAGGTTCCTCATTATCGCTTCAGAAAGAGAGACAAGGTGATGTTTTATGGACGAAAGATCATGAGAAAGGTCAGTGTCTTCTTCAAAGTCCCACTCAGTCTGTCGACGGAATTATTTTTTTTTTTTTACTGTCCCCCTGTTGCTGCACCATGGACACATTGTAGCCCCAAAAAAAGGCACATTCAATGTCTTTGACATTTTAAGAATATGGTCACCACTTTGTCTTGCTGTTTAACAACCTTTTGTTAAAAAGGTTGTTTGGAAACTGACATTCATAAACCACACCAAAGTCCATAGAGAAATTAAGTGATTTTACATCACAGCACACAGGAGTTGTTGATTCACTGCTGCCTCTATCACTAAGTTCAAATGTGTTTGTTGGTTACTCACTCACTCACTCACTCACTCATTTTCTACCGCTTTATCCACTAAGAGTCGCGGGGGGCGCCGGTGCCTATCTCCAGCTAACATAGGGCGAGAGGCAGGGTACACCCTGGACAGGTCGCCAGTCCATCACAGGGCCACATAGAGACAGACAACCACTCACTCTCACATTCATACCTACGGGCAATTTAGAGTGTACAATTAACCTAATCCCCAAATCTGCATGTTTTTTTGGACTGTGGGAGGAAGCTGGAGTACCCGGTGAGAACCCACGCACCACAGGGAGAACATAGGCCAGCAGCTCCTGTGTCCCTGTGAGCTAAAATTGCTGATTTTCTATATGGACTTTGGTGTTAGAGTATTATCGGTGTATAAACATACTTATTCAGGCAGAAAATGTTGTTTAATGGTGAGATAAATTGGTAAGTATAGATTTATGGTGAAATGGGCTTGAGCAGGCATAGATTTTATTCGGTGGGCCTGTCAGTGTCAGTGTTTCCCTTTTGTCGCTGCAGCACCCACATTAAAATCAGTGTCGATAATGTGTCAATACAGCCAGACTTCAGAAATACTTCACTAGCACTGCAATCATTTGGCCCCAATAATCGCAGGATGGAGATTATGTATTCAAATAAAAAAAAAAACATGTCAAAAAAGCCGGCGCACGTCTCTGTGTTTTGCTGTTTCAGGTTCAGACGCTGTCGTCACCTCCGCCCTCCAACTCCAACACGGCCTCTCGGCAGAGAGTGAGGAAGCGAGCCAAAGTCCTGTCAATCGCTCGCAAGTGAGTCAGAGGCTGATATAGAAGTTTCCCAGTATCTATAAGGTATTTTGAGGTTTGTCGTTGCAGCTCTTGTCTCTTACCGACAGTATTTTTGTGTTAGAATCCTGCATATTCGGAGGGAGCCTCCCACTCTGCAGCCCAAAGAGCCTCCTTCCTGTCTGCTGGAGGCCGACTTGACTGAGTTTGATGTGCAGAACTCCCATCTCCCCTCTGAGGTGCTGTACATGTTGAAAAATGTCAGGTATGTAATTAAAAAAGTCATCCTTTAACGGTGTTTTTACGCAGTCTCACGGTAACACGTAACAGATGATGAGCAATCGACTTTTGGCGATTTTTTTCATATACAGTTTTAGCACTACTGAGCTCGGCTCGGTTTGGTATCAGTCACATTGTTTTTCCATGACCTCATAGTTCCTCCTCGATGTGGGTGGGGTCGTCATAGTCTGCTGTGACATTGTTTTAAACGTGACAACATTAAAGCTATAATAATAATAATAATGATACATCACATTTCTATAGCACTTTTCAGGTCACTCAAAGACGCATTTAAAAGATAAAAGAAAAGATATCAGTAGTAAAAAAATAAAAAAAAATACTTCATTGTCATGTATTTTATAAAATACTGTATAACACTTTATTTGAAACAACTTGATGACATCATAAGAACATGGACTGGACGATTTTATTTCAAAATACATTTTGATGTATTTTTTTTTACCCATGCCTGATAATCGTCCATGTGTTGTAACCAGAGTGCTCGGCCACTTTGAGAAGCCGCTCTTCCTGGAGCTGTGTCGTCACATGGTGTTGATTCAGCTCCACCAGGGGGAGGCGCTCTTCCGACCGGGGGACACCGACGACAGCATTTACGTGGTTCAACATGGCCGCCTGGAGCTGTGCGTCCACGAGAGCGTAAGAGCACAAACGAGCCTGAAACGCGCTCGCGTCGTTCGCTGCGTTTGTTCCGTCTGTCGGTGATCAGTCGTGTTTCTGCTCTGATTGTTGTTACTGTTGTTTGTTTTCCTCAGGACGGTACAGTGGCAGTGGTGAAGGAGGTTTTAACAGGAGACAGTGTCCACAGTCTGCTCAGTATCATGGACATCATCACCGTACGTCTGACGTCGCATCACTCTGGTTTAAATGGAAAACAATAAGTTCTGGATTTTCTAAGTGTGGGATTGACCAGTTATCGGCACTGACTTCTCTGAACCAGTCTGTAATATGGCTGCCGTCGAGGAAAAACAACATTTTGCCACTTTACAAAAGACTCAGCAAATGAAATCTACTCCTGCTGAACTCTATGATAAAATATATAAAAGTTTGTAAGTTTGCTCCTTCTCCTGCACCAAATTCCATAGAGAAAAACATTGATTTTTAGCTCCCAGGGACACAGTATTTGTTGATCCACTACTTCCTCCTTCTCTAAGTATAAATGTATTATATTGTGACTTAGGTTTTTGAAATCCTCCGTTCAGATTTTCTGTACTGATGTAAGTTTACCAGACGAGGCAGCAGTAGACCGGCAGCTCCTGTCTCCTCACTAGCTAAAACTGCTGATTTTCTCAACGGACTTTGGTGCAAAAAGTGTGTGGTTTGGCAGTTTGACAGATTTTCGGACCTGTTTGGGGCAGTTTTTCCTCGTGTTGCAGATTCACTATGTAGCATCTGATAGTAAGATTTCATCTTTTAGGTTAGATTTTATCCTTATTATATTTTTCATCTCAGCTGTCTGACCACCAGAACATTATGTAGTACAACTCACCTCTCTTATTCTGAAGTTTTTTTTCTTGTTAGATTGACACTGTATAATCTGTGTTTCAGGGTTATCCAGCACCCTATAAGACAGTGTCGGCCAGAGCTGCAGTTCCCTCCACTGTCCTGCGTCTTCCAGCTACAGCTTTCCAGTCAGTCTTTGACAAATATCCTGAGACTCTGGTTCGAGTGATTCAGGTAAAATTTCCTCACTTACAATACATACAAAATGTGTATTTCTTACATAACATCCACAGGTTGTCATATTTTCTGCAATTGTCTTTTTGTCCCGTGTAGATAATCATGGTGCGTCTTCAGAGAGTGACCTTCCTCGCCTTACACAACTACCTTGGTCTGACCACGGAGCTCTTTAACCCGGTACTGTGTTTTTACTTAACTTAGCTGTGCTCCAGACTGTGTCGTCTGACATAAAACTATTTTATTTAGCTGCTGTGGATCAGTGGCAGAGTTGGGTCAAAGACAGCTTCCAGAAGCTATGAAGCTATCTGTTGTCTTTTTCTTCCGGCAGGAACTGTGTGCAGAACGTCTGGACCCAGTTTGGGTCCAGTTGCGCATAAACGTGCTGTAGAATGTTACTCCTCCTCTCTTTTTACAGAGCTCCCCCTACAGTTTTCACAGTACATATTTTTACAACACCACCGTAAACATGCATTGTCCACCTCTTTAGCCTCACTATAGTAAAAACTCACCGCTGACCCCCCCCCACTTCCCTTTCCCACTCCTCACTGTCAATGACTGGCAGCTACGGCTGCCAAACAAAAACCATAATATTAAAATAATAAAGTATCCTAATTCAAATAAAGTCCAGAAACATTACTTTTACAGAAATTTTCATTAAATGCTCTGTGGAAAAATACCATTATTTTATAGATTCTTCCTAAGTTATTACAATAAACACTTTTAATAAAGTTGGAATGCTAAGAGTTCTGCAGAAAAATACCATTATTTTATAGATTCTTTCTAAGTTATTACAATAAACACTTTTAATAAAGTGAGAATGCTAAGGGTTTTGCAGAAAAATACCATTATTTTGTAGATTCTTCCTAAAATATTACAATCAAACACTTTTAATAAAGTGACAATGCTAAAAGTTCCACAGAACAGTACTTTTATTTTATAGATTTGAGCGAGGTAGCAGCTTATTTAGTCATTACTCATTATATCGGGGGTTTTTGGTTAACTGATGTTGGCAATTATTGTTATTATTACACGTCCAAATATGTCTAAATATGTCTTAAATGAGGGCATGCTCAGGACGGATGATAATCCCATGTCCATATGGGTCAGTATTTCCAGATTATCCATTATTTTGTAGATTCTTCCCAAGTTATTACAATAAACACTTTTAATAAAGTTAGAATGCTAAGAGTTTTACAGAAAAATACCATTATTTTATAGATTCTTCCTAAATTATTACAATAAACACTTTTAATAAAGTGAGAATGCTAAGAGTTCTGCAGAAAAATACCATTATTTTGTAGATTCTTCCTAAAATATTACAATCAAACACTTTTAATAAAGTGACAATGCTAAAAGTTCCACAGAACAGTACTTTTATTTTATAGATTTGAGCGAGGTAGCAGCTTATTTAGTCATTACTCATTATATCGGGGGTTTTTGGTTAACTGATGTTGGCAATTATTGTTATTATTACACGTCCAAATATGTCTAAATATGTCTTAAATGAGGGCATGCTCAGGACGGATGATAATCCCATGTCCATATGGGTCAGTATTTCCAGATTATCTGATGTGTGTGTGTGTGTTGCAGGAGAGCCAGGCGATCTCCCTGGTGTCAGTGGCTCATGTTCTGGGTGAGACTCACCCACACAGAGGAATCCGCAGGCAGCCCTCCCACTCCGACGACCAGAGCTCTGAGAACGCAGGTAAACAAATACTTTACAAACACTCCTTTTATTTACACATACAGTCATGATTTGATGAAGTGCTTCTCTGTGTTTTCTTTTTTCCCACACTTTCTGCCACAGAAAAATCCAGCTCGTCTGACGCGCCGTCATCAAAATACAGGAAGTCTCGTTCTCTGTCCACACCGCTGCCTGTTACAGGTGCTGTAACATCTACACACACTATGTCGTGTAGTTTATTTCACACACCTTCCGTGTCTTGGTCGAGCGAGTCACCTGTCAACTGGAAGGCTGTTGGTTCAGTTACCGGTTCTGCTTTCTATATGAATAAATATTACATATATTATTCAGTATATACGCTTGTTTTGAGGCTTGTATTTTGTTTTATTTTAACCTTAAGGGGAAAATTTGTTTAAATCCAACAAGGGGTAATAACAAAAATAAAAGCAAAATTCCTTTGAATAATTTTTTGTCATTTGTAGTTTTAGGAAAGTAACAAATCTATCACTAAATACTGTATATATTCCTGGTTATCTGAAAAGTCCCTAGTCACGAGTAGGTACTAAATTCACCTTGGTAAATTGTTTACCGGGGTAATATTTACCCGGGTAATTTCGGTGTTTTTTTTTTAATTACCCGGGTAAATGAGAAAAGTTCCTATGGTGGAAAATGGCCTAAGGAAAAGAAAAGAAAAAAAAAGCAAAGGCACTGAATGTTAGAAGCATAGTTTGCATGTCTGAAGTTCTTCCAATGTCCTTCCTAAGATAATGATAAATTATTGACATAGTGCACAGCCCAAATTTCTGGATTTTCATTCAAATGCTGCAATGCATTTTTACTCACTGCCCATTTAAGCACAGATACCAAAGCCGCTCTCCTCCCCGATCGACATACATGTTACACCTTCATATCTTCTGGTGTTTGTGTCGCGCAGGTGAGACGTCAGTCGTCCTCAGCAGATCACATGACCGCGGTGACGCAGCCAAGGATGAGACGCTTCCTCACAGTCCCATGAAGGTCCCAGGATAAGACGTTTCTTTGTTACACGCTTAACAAATCTGCGTTATAACAAGTTGAATGGCAGAAAGTTACTTTTAAAATGAATTCTGACAAAGTTCTTGACCACCAGTTTTTCTTTTCCATGTTATTTGAAGTTTGACTAAACCTCTCAACCACTTTCTCAGGTGTAAACCAGTGTGTTTTTCTATCTAGTTAATGTTATTGGTTGATCCAGGTGCAAATTTTCACAGTTTAATGTAAGGTTTTGATATTATATATGTGGTTATTTTCATAATCTATAATTTTTTTTTATTTAAATCATTTTTTTGTCCATAAAATGTCCCAAATTTAAAAAAATGTACATTTTCTTAAATGGCTTGTTTTGTCCACAAACCAAAAATTATTCAGTTTTAATGATTTATTTTTATATGGAGCAAATAAACCAGAAAATGTTCACAATTAATACAGTGAAAAATCTGAAAACTTGTTTTAATTATTAAAAAAAACACTCATCATTTGATGATTAGTTTAGTAATGTCTTGGTAATCAATTAATTGATGCAGTCCTTGATTTGTACCACACTGCATATGTGTGCACAGGTTATAATAATAACAATAATAATAATAATAATACATTTTATTTATAGGCACCTTTCAAGACACTCAAGGTCACTGTACAACATTTATAACAACATCAATACAGAAATAATTAAATTACAACAAAACAGTATAAACCCATGAATGTTAAATATTAGAATGACCTTGTCAAGTATGTGTTTTACTGTGTTTCTCATCGTGGTAATTACAATTTTTCCTGTTTCTGTGCGTGTGACGACAGTCCATTCTGAAGAAGAGCGTCACCATGCAGCCCAGTCCGTCTGCTGTTTACCAGTACGGTGACGCTGCAGCAGGAAATGTCCACTATAACAAAGTCAGTGCCATTTTCCAAGCTGCCAAAAAGGATCTGCTGCAGATCATCCAGTTACAGGTAGATTCCACTGAAAACTAACAAGCACGTGGGGAAATCATTGTTCAAAACAAAACACCTACATCAGACGAGTCAATGATTTTAACTGTGTATGAATTATACACTGAAATGATTATTTTCATCACCAACTTAATCTGATTATTTTTTACTTGAATTTTTATCAACTTGAATGATAAAATTTGAAAAAAAAATTATCATTTGAAACCAAATTTTTAAACAATTACTGACTTTTTTTTAATCATTCAAATTTGGCAAAGTGGTCAATGGTTCTCAAGCACTGGGTCAGGACCCACATACGGGTCACAGAGATGTTTTTTGGGGGTCCCCAAACAAATTTGCCAATTTTTCCAACCTTTTATTTAAGATTTCTTTTTATATTATGATAAAATGAATTTACCATAAATTTAGTAAATAATTTTATCAATTTTATTTAAAAATATCAGATATTATTTATAAGACTTGTCAACCAGCCTTATATAAATATTGATTAGACATATATACTGTAATACAGTAGCAATCAAAATTATTTTGTCCCAACTAAATTTTAGGTGTACTGGCAAAATTAAAACAAAATTCAGGTGTTTCAAAGTGGTCAATGGTTCCCAAGCTCTGGGTCAGGACCCACATATGGGTCACAGAGATGTTTGTTGGGGGTCCCCAAACAAATTTGCCAATTTTTCCAACCTTTTATTTAAGATTTCTTTGTATATCATGATAAAATGAATTTACCATAAATTTAGTAAATCATTTTATCAATTTTATTTAAAAATATCAGATATTATTCATAAGACTTGTCAACCAGCCTTATATAAATATTGATTAGACATACACTATATACTGTAATACAGGAGCAATCAAAATTATTTTGTCCCAACTAAATTTTAGGTTTACTGGCAAAATTAAAACAAAATTCAGGTGTTTCAAAGTGGTCAATGGTTCCCAAGCTCTGGGTCAGGACCCACATATGGGTCACAGAGATGTTTGTTGGGGGTCCCCAAACAAATTTGCCAATTTTTCCCAACCTTTTATTTAAGATTTCTTTGTATATTATGATGTAAATAACGTACATAAAATGAAGTAAATCATTTTATCAATTTTATTTAAAAATATCAGATATTATTCATAAGACTTGTCAACCAGCCTTATATAAATATTGATTACACTATATACTGTAATACAGTAGCAATCAAAATTATTTTGTCTCAACTAAATTTTAGGTTTACTGGCAAAATTAAAAAAAAATTCAGGTGTTTCAAAGTGGTCAATGGTTCCCAAGCTCTGGGTCAGGACCCACATATGGATCACAGAGATGTTTGTTGGGGGTCCCCTAACAAATTTGCCAATTTTTCCCAACCTTTTATTTAAGATTTCTTTGTATATTATGATGTAAATAACGTACATAAAATGAATTTACCATAAATTTAGTAAATCATTTTATCAATTTACCAACTCAGCGGTTTGGGATATGGCTGTAATTTTGTCACAACATTATGAATAAATGTGCTGTGGTCACTATCCTCATTTAGAAAGTTAAGGAAACGCTGCTTTGTCATCTTGGAATGTGCCGAAAAACACTGTATATTCAGGTCATCTGGCGCAAAACTTGTTAAACCGGAACGTGACCAACTGAAGCAGCCTCAGATTATAACACTGCCCCCTACAGGCTTGTACGATAGGCACCAAGCCAAATATGGGCAGTTTATATTAAGGTGATTTGCTGTGTTGGCACTTTTTTTGCATCTGATACAATACTGATATAACAGCTTTGAACATGTACTAATACCAATGTCAGTCCGATAGTATTTTAATCACTTCATTTGATAATTTACTGCCTACTGTGTCTCTTTTGCCTAACTTAAATTCAGTATTTACGTCATATTCAGGGTTAATGGATGGTATTTGATTTTACTTTTTCATTTTTCTGATTTTGGCCAGTTTTGCATCTTATCAGCTCATCCTTTGTTGTAATTGTGTGTGTCGTTATAAATCATTGTTTCTTTAACGTGTCTTTGACTTGTCATCAGGATCACACGCTTCTCGAGGGGAGGGTGAATCTTCGTCAGGTCAAAGCCGGTTCTGTTGTGGCCCATCAGGGAGACCAGGTCAGTGACCTGAACCGACACTGGGTCACACTCACTTAACTCCACTGTGTGTTGTAGTCAAATACATGAGTAAGGTAGAGATGGGCGATGTGGGAACAAATCTTATTATGATATACTTTTTTTTTTCCACGTCATTCTATATCGATATATCTCACAATTTAAATCAAATCAATATTTCTCTAATGCCGCAGTGTCTACATTTTTTGCAAAGAGGGCCAGATTTGGTGAGGTTAAAATGTGTTTTGCATCTTATCTCAGCGCATACCTGGTTGTAATTGTGTGTGTCGTTATAAATCTTTGTTTCTTTATTCTTTATGTGTTTTAAACTTGTAAAGTTTTCACTTGAGGCTGAAATTTTATGACTTGAGCGATTGGAGTGAAATCGCAGACGACGCGAAAAAACAAAACCCTGCTTTTCTAGCCGCCTGGACCGACAAGTGCAAAAAAACACATATGTGCACTGACTTTGTATGTAAACTGAACGTGCGGGAAAGTTAGCACCATGTCCAGTGTGACCGCAGCATTATATAGAAGTTTGAGGCTTATTGGCAAGAGTGATACTCCCCCTTGTGGTGGGAGACTGGCATGACAAAAACAAACAAAATGACTCCCTTTAGCCACTTTTTTTCTACCGATATTTCTTGCATTTGTTGATCGATTTTGCATTAATAAAACATCACTCTAAAAACTTAAACTGTTTAAATTACTGAAAAATACTCAAAATATCTGAAAGATCTAAAATAGTAAAGAGGACATAAGAATATTGAGCAGTGCACTTTCAATGTATGTAAAAATAAGGCAAATTAATATAACACTCCCCCTTGTGGCGGGAGACTGGCACGACAAAAACAAACAAAATGACTCCCTTTACCCACTTTTTTTCTACCGATATTTCTTGCATTTATTGATCGATTTTGCATTAATAAAACATCACTCTAAAAACTTAAACTGTTTAAATTACTGAAAAATACTCAAAATATCTGAAAGATTGTGATGATTGTGAGTTAGGATGAGTATAGATCCAATCGAGGCGGAAGCCAGGTTCGTTCAAAACAAAAAGTCTTTTATTACAGATAAAAAAAGGCAATGAACACAAAATACTCAGCCCAGGGGCGCAGGAACTGAAGACAGGAGACTGACTGGTGGGCTGAGCGGGGATCCCCGAGGGAAACTGCAGGAAGGAAAAAACGTAACGTAAGGACAAAATACTGGCACAGCATGTGGTGCAGAGAGCGATCACGAGCTTAACTTCGGGTACAAACCACGCAAGTAGCGAGACGCGCTGACACCTGCAGCGGGAAAACCCAGGGTTTAAAAGGGCAAGGATCCAATCAGGAAACAAGCTGCAGGTGCGGGGAGGAGGGGACTCCACTCAGCTGAACAGTCAAGTCTCCTGAAATTACAAGAAAAGAAACAGACATGAAATGAAACACAAGCAAAAATAAAAGGCAGGAAGTGGCGCGGAGCCGAACCCTGACAAAGATCTAAAATAGTAAAGAGGACATAAGAATATTGAGCAGTGCACTTTCAATGTATGTAAAAATAAGGCAAATTAATATTAATATAAATTAACACTCCCCCTTGTGGCGGGAGACTGGCCCGACAAAAACAAACAAAATGACTCCCTTTACCCACTTTTTTTTCTACCGATATTTCTTGCATTTATTGATCGATTTTGCATTAATAAAACATCACTCTAAATTTAAAACTGTTTAAATTACTGAAAAATACTCAAAATAATAAAGAGGACATAAGAATATTGAGCAGTGCACTTTCAATGTATGTAAAAATAAGGCAAATTAATATAACACTCCCCCTTGTGGCGGTATTGATTATTACGTTTTTAAGTATTTAACACAACATTAGTCAAAACCAACCTTTAGTTAAGTGTCATAGACCTATTTTTATTGTAAACTGATGAATAGTCGTTTATATTATTTGTGCGTCTTTGTAATGTGTACTTCCTCTTTGTCGTGGTGATTGACAGGATGTGAGCGTGGAGTTCGTCGTCTCGGGTCTGCTTCACGTCTACCAGCGTATGATCGACCGCGAGGAGGAGACGCTGCTCTTTGTCGCCCACCCGGGGGAGATGGTGGGTCACCTGGCCGTTCTGACGGGCGAGCCGCTCATCTTCACCGTCCGAGCTCACAGAGACTGCACCTTCCTCTCCATCTCCAAGGCTCACTTCTACGAGTGAGATCAACCTCTCACCGAAAACTCAGTGTGATGGTTTTACAGTAAATGACTGGCAGATGTTTATTTGTTTTTTTATTTTACTTTTCAGGATAATGCGTGAAGAGCCCAGGGTTGTGCTGAACGTCGCTCACACGGTGGTGAAGAGAGTGTCGCCGTTCGTGAGGCAGATTGACTTTGCTCTGGACTGGATGGCTGTGGAGGCCGGTCGAGCTGTCTACAGGTATTATTATTATTATTATTATTGGTTAAAAATACAAATATATTACAACTAATGTTGCTGAGTGGAAAGGTTTTCAGGCACCAGGGTGTGACGTTGTTTGGATAAGAAATGAAAGGGAGAAAGACAACACATATTGCATGTACAGGGCTGCAACTAACGATTATTTTAATCGACTACGACTAATTTAGTAATTGATTAATAATCCCTCTGTACGCTGAAATTAAACACGTCGTAGGTCATGTTGAATCCCTCAGGACTAACGTCTAAGACAGCTACTCAAAGACAATGTTAATGTTTTTAGTTGATATTGGAAGTTCTAATCGTTAACATTACCTTACAAAGTCCAAGTTTCCCCTTAGTGACAGCTGATTAGAAGTTAAGGAGCTGACTTATATTTTGCCTTTATTGTGAAAGGTTTTTTTTTATTCTGAAGTGACAGGAAGTAGGCTGAAGTGACATTTTAAAAAAAGTATTTTTACAAATGTGGCATTTGTGGCCTGTAAAGTGTATTTGGACTTTTTTTGTTAGAACTGCAACATTTATCCTTTTACTAAAACAATTAACACATGGTATAACATAGACAGCCTAGACGTTTCTCCATGGATGCTGTTTGATCCACAAAAACATGATATATATATATATATGTTACATGTTCTATATTGTATATTGTAGAAAATATTGTAGAAAGTACAAAACAATTATATAAAATAATGAAATCCTGTCAGTGTGTGGTTGTAAAACTTCCTTAACATGCAGTGACAATCAAATCAAATGCACAGTTTTAACAGGGAAAGAAGGATTTTGACGTTTCCTAATTACCTTATTCTCTTCAGACAAGGAGACAAGTCAGACAGCACCTTCATCGTCCTCAGCGGCCGACTGCGCTCTGTCATTGCAAAGGATGATGGGAAGAAGGAGCTGGCCGGAGAGTACGGTCGTGGTGATTTAATTGGTGTGGTGAGTCACCAGAATCTTTGGGTTTGAAATGTATTTATTTTTCCTTTCAAAGTTCAAAAAAGACATCTTATTGGCCGAAATTTGTCATTTAAAACTAAAATGTCATTCCGCATTTCTGTGCTCGGTTTTAAATTTCAGCAGCTCATCACCACCAGGTCTACATAAGTGCAACGAATTGCCACATACAGTGCAATTTGATCTCAAGTGGGCCCGGACCGGTAAAATAATAGCATAATAACCTATAAACAACAAGAAATGTTTCCCTCTGTTTTACTTTTAATGAAGTATCTTTTTACAAAACATATTATGATCAACCTGAAATCTTGAGAAAAATAAGTGTAATATTGTGACTAAGTTTACTATTTACACATCACATGTGCATTAAGACTTAGAGATCACAGTGGATCTACAAAGGCACTAAACCATTTGTCACGTGTATCTGGAACAGATAAATATAGTAGTTCACATACCGATTAATGATTAGTTTCTAATCATTATGTGAAACTTTATCAAATTCATTATGTCGACTGGATTGGACCCTCTGACGGGCCGGTTCTGGCCCACGGGCCCCATGTTTGACACCCCTGATTTAGAGTTTCAATTTGACCTAATTTTTGTGTGGCCTGCACTTGAATAGGTGTACCTAATAAAGTGGACAAAGTTCTAGCACTCTTGAAAAATAGAGAAAAGACACTGGGTGAATGCTATTCACCCCATTGTTTCAGATATAGAATAAAGCAGTTTCTTAGTTGTTGTTGTTAATTGTAATTAATAATTAAATTGTAATTAATAAAATAATTACAAGGTAAAAACCACTATTGTAAAGCTTTCAAGGAAAAGTATATGGAAATACAGCAAAATAAGGTGAAGGTAGAGGGAGGATATGTGCCTTATTTTCATAATCGGCATGTTTTTTATCATTAAATGTTTTATCAGATAGGAACTTAGATTAGACTTAGGAACTTAGAACAAAAGTAAATCACATCAATTACCTTCCATAGAAAACCCGTATCAGTTGAATTACACTTTATGATCAGTTTTAACGTTATTAAGGCAAATTTGAGATAAAAAATTCTATTTCAGCTTTAAAAACACTGAAAACATAGAAAAGTAATTGGAAATACAACATAATAAAGAGTGTAACAACATTTAACATTGCAGTAAAACACATAATTTGGGTTGTATTTTTTATCATCATTGCACTATGCAATCAGCTTTAACATTGTAATGATAAATGTAAGACCAAAAAATGTATATTTTAGCTTTAAAAACACTAAAAACAAAGAAAAGTAATTGGAAATACAACATAATAAAGAGTGTAACAACATTTAACATTGCAGTAAAACATATATTTGGGTTGTATTTTTTATCATCATTGCACTATGCAAACAGCTTTAACATCGTAATGATAAATGTAAGACCAAAAAATGTATATTTTAGCTTTAAAAACACTAAAAACAAAGAAAAGTAATTGGAAATACAACATAATAAAGAGTGTAACAACATTTAACATTGCAGTAAAACATATAATTTGGGTTGTATTTTTTATCATCATTGCACTATGCAATCAGCTTTAACATCGTAATGATAAATGTAAGACCAAAAAAGTATATTTTAGCTTTAAAAACACTAAAAACAAAGAAAAGAATATGGAAATCCGGAAATATGGCAATGAAACACCTGTTGTGTCCTCTGACCAGGTGGAGGCGCTGACCCACATGAATCGAGCCACGACGGTCCACGCTGTCAGAGACTCTGAACTGGCCAAGTTACCTGAAGGAGCTCTGAACTCCATCAAGAGGAGGTATCCTCAGGTTGTCACCAGGCTGATTCATCTGCTGGGACAGAAGATCCTGGGCAACATGCAGCAGATCAACGGACCTCTGGCCGGTACTGACACACTCACTCAATCTGTATCTGCTTCACAAAGACTCTTTTATGAGCTGAGTTGTTGTAGAATTTAAAAAAAAATATATGATAATTGTATGAGACGTTAGCACTGGCTTCACAGAGCGATTCACTGTGTCCTTGAAACAGTCTTAAAACAGGGACAAAGGAAAAATCGGATTTTAGTCACTAAACAAAGGGCTCTTTGCTTCTTAAGAACATGTTTACCACTTTATCTCGCTGTTTGACAGTCACTTCTTACAGGAAACTCAAGTTTGTAAACCCACACCAAAGTCCATAGAGAAAATCATTGATTTTAGCTCACAGGGAGATGGGAGCTGCTGGTCTACTGCTGCCTCGTGTGGTGAGTTTTTGGTCACTGAGGTAAGTCTGAGCTAAGGATTCCAAACACCAAAGTTACAATATAACACGTTGAACCTTCTGATGGAGGCTGCAATGGATCAACAGCTGCTGTGTGCTGTGGTGTAAAATCGCTGATCTTCTCTATGGACTTTGGTTCGGGGAGAGAATTGTTTTCAAAACCTGACTTTACAGCAGAAAGCAGTTGTCTACCAGTAATTAATTAGTGCCAAACAAATTCTTGAAATATCATAGACTTAAGGAGGTGTAGATTGGATTGTTTTAAGTGCTTAAAATCAGTTTTTCCAGGTCCTAGGCTGCTTCATGAAAGTCGTTCAACCTGGACTGTTGTTTCTTTATAATGTAGAGGTGTTTTACTGTCGAAAATGTCCACTAAAACAAACACTTGTTGTTCTGCAGCTCGTAGTCTGGCTCTCAACACTCCAACCAGTAAGTGGGATGCTGGTAATCCGGCCTCTAATCTGTCCACCGTGGCCATCCTGCCTGTGTCTGAAGAGGTTCCTCTCACTTCCTTCACGCTGGAGCTGCAGCATGCACTCAGTGGCATTGGTACACACACACACACACACACACACACACACACACACACACACACACGCACACACGCACACACACAAACACACACAGACCCGCAGACATGGTCGTATAGTGTTTGTTTGTACAAATGTTTGCTTAATCTCCCATTGCATTCCAGTAGTTGCAATTTCTTGCCAGGACTTCACTCTCATCTCTGTCCTTTCCTTTTTTATTCCATGAGAGATCTGATGTGCTGTACAGGTCCAGAAATTCTTTAGTAATAATCTACGGTGGGAATTGAGTTTCCTTACAGCTCTTTCAACTATGAACAGAAAAACAGCAGCCATTGTCATCGCATTTTTTTAAACAAGCTACAGCACTAAAAGGAGACGAATGATGGAAGAGAATTAGGACCATGTGTGAATATTTTTTTGGTGACCAAAAAAATAAAGTCAGAACTCTGACAAAAGACAAAAATAAATAAATAAATAAATAAATAAATAAATAATAAAGCAATTCTGAGATTAGAGTCAGAGCTCTGAGGAAAAAAGTCAGACTTTGGAAATTTTAGTCATAATTCTGATATCAGAGTTTGATCTCTGAGATTACAGTTAGAGCTCTGAGAAAAAAAGACAGAATTCTGAGATTAGAGTCGGAGCTCTAAAGAAAAAAAGTCAGACTTTGGAGATTAGAGTCTGAATTTTGAGATTAGAATCGGAACTCTCAGGAAAAATGTTTGAATTCTGAGATTAGAGTTAGAATACTGAGATTAGAGTTTAGTCTCCTAAATTGCAGTTAGAGCTCTGAGAATAAAAAGTCACAATTCTGAAACTACAGTCAGAACTCTGAGAAAAAAGACTGAGATTAGAGTTGGTGGTCTGAGAAAAAAGTCAGACTTTGGAGATTAGAGTCAGAATTGTGAGATTAGAATCAAAACTCACTAAAATCAGAGGTAGATCTCTCAGATTAGAGTTAGATCTCTGAGAAAAAAGTCACAATTCTGAGACTACAGTCCGAACTATGACAAAAAGTCAGAATTATGATCTTAGAGTCAGAACACAGCAAAAAAAAGTCAGAATTGAGATTAGAAATGAGGCTTATTTTTCTTTCTTGAAAACTCAGAGCTTCTTTTTAATTATTAAAAAATGATTAATAGTTGATTCATTTTGTAATCGATTAATACTTGATTAATTGCAGACATAGCTTATATATGACATCAAATGTAGACCTTTTAAAGATGGAGCAAAAGAAGGAAGTCTCAAGATGAACACAGATTAGAATGTTGAGCAGTTAAGAGCTGCTCGTGTAGCTGCTTACTCCTAATGCGTACAAAGAATACATGTATTTTACTAAAGAGAAAGGGCAGTACATGTGAACGTAAACGCTTTGCATCATGTGTCTCCTGTTCTCTGAAGGTCCGACTCAACTCCTGACCAGTGACATCATCAAGCAGCGACTCGGCTCTGCTGCTCTGGACAGGTAGACTTTTTTTTTTATTTGACTGTGTGATGTTGAAATGAGGAGCTCGGACGTCACATTTGTGTTCACATGAATACAGCTCTTAAATCACTTGGATGAAGAAACAGTGAGAGGCTTCTACAGTTGTTGTTTAGTTACATTACAGGTGGTCATGCTGCTGTTTTCCATCTGATGTAACGGATTATCATCCCTCAATCCCCAAAGTGTCCACGAGTACCGTCTGTCCAGTTGGCTCGGGCAGCAGGAAGACATCCATCGCATCGTCCTGTACCAGTCTGACTCTGGACTCACTCCCTGGACCCAGCGCTGCATCCGTCAGGCCGACTGCATCATCATTGTGGGTCTGGGTGAACAGGAGCCCACTGTGGGAGAGGTCAGTGTGAATTCAGCCGCTCATGAGTTGTGGGTCAAACTGATGATGAAGCTGCTGCTTCTTCTTCCTCTGTTGGCCCTTTTACCACCATACCACCATTTTTTCATTTACCCGGATAATTAAAGATGACATTCAGTGGAAAATCAAATTTCGGATGTTTTTTGGTGTGTCTCCGTGTCCTTCCTGGATCTAAACGTCACTAAAGTGTCACAATAAACACTTCAGCCACTTCTGAGAAAGAAGGGCTTCTCTGTTTACCTGAGCTCGAGCAAGAGGTTTTGAAAAGTCCAGTTTAGTTACGTAACTAGCACATTTGCCGTGCAGCGAACCTTCCCCCAACTACTCCCGGTCATGGGAGTCAACATTGAAGAAGAAGAAGAAGAATTATTATTATAATGATTAGTGAGCTTGACTGCTTCTTGTCTTGAACACACATGAAAGGCAGCGTGTATGTTCACCTTTTCTGTTTGTCTTAGCACCGGTAGAAAACGGGTGAGTGAGAGTGAGTGTTAGTCTCAACTCCATGTGACGCTGTTCACAAGCGAACCATTGCATGACCATGTGTGGAACCATGTGTATTTACTTGTCGGCAAGTGTCTTTCGGCTAAGGGGTAGCATGAGTATTACTTTTGAATAGGGAACAACTTATACAAAAATTGTTTATTTTACATGACCCATAATATTGTTATTTTGTATTTTCCACACTAGGGTAAATTAAACCACGCAGGCACTCAAACTGACGCTCCTGCAGTTTGGGGGGCGAAGCACTGCGGAGCAGTCAGTCAGCTGGTAGCTGGCCAATCACAAGAGACTCAGTGTTCTAGGGGGCGGGCATTAGCTCAGAATGTTGTTCAGAGTGTTTGTTCAGAGGCTGGCAGAGAGCAGCAATAATCTGGCTTAATCTGAAGAGACTGTGAGGTTTTTGACCAGAAATACGATTTAATTTATCTAAGTAGACATCAGTAATCTGGATTTTTGGTTCAAAAAGTCCATTCTATGTGACCTTGGTGCATTTCCACCGAAATTACCCGGGTAAATATTACCCTGGTAAACGCTTTGCCTGGTTAAATTAGGTACCTACTCACGACTTTTTTTTTTTTGAGGGGCGGGGCTGTGTGAAACACATCTTACAGCTGTTTCCGTGTTGAGAACGTAGTGACTTTGTCTCTATATTTAGCAAGTATTCAGACCCTCTAGAGACTCTTTTTCAAAAAAGCGACTAGTAACTACTAGGTCTTTACACACCGGACGGAACCAACGAGCAAATGATTCTGATGCGAATTATTACGCAGCCTGTCATGAACAGAGAAGAAACAAATAAATTATGAGGAAGAGGAGGAAAAATACATACATGTATGTCTGCTGCTGCTGTTCTCTGGCTGATGCAGCTCACAGTGATGTCAGTAAAAACTTTGAAACCTTTACAGGTAAACAGTAAAACCTTTACAAAGCCCTCCACACGTCTGTAACTGTTTTATACTTTATTACCATTTATTAACATGAAATGGGTTTTTGAGAAACAAACACAATCAAGTGATCCACCGGCGTGTTAAATGTTTAGACTCTACATCATCAACAACACTCGAGAACTTTGAGGTGCAGTGGAAACACAAACTATACAGATAAATAGGAACTTATTCCTTGTGATACTTGTGGTAATAAGAGTTTCTGGTAATGTTGGTGGAAAATGGGCTTTTGTGGTCTAATCATCTTTTATCTAATTTGACCTGAGCTTTAAAAAAATGCATTCCCAAGAGAATTGTAGTATTTTCCTTGGATTTAATGCATCTCATTTATGTAAAAAATATCCCTGTTCCTGTGTAGTTGGAGCGGATGTTGGAGGGCAGCGCAGTTCGTGCTCAGAAGCAGCTGGTGCTGCTGCACAGAGAGGACGGTCCTCCACCCAAAGGCACCGCTGAGTGGCTGAACATGCGCAGCTGGATCTGCAGACACCATCACCTGTCGTGCCCTCGCAGAGTCTTCTCCAGGAGAAGCTTGCCCAAACTGGTATAAACCTGGACACTCACAGTCTGTTAACTGCTCCTCAATCAATCTAACATCTGCTTGTTATTTTTGGATTATTTTTCAGAGAGAGTTGTACCAACGCGTGTTTGAAAAATGTCCCGACCGTCACTCTGACTTCTCCCGCTTGGCCAGAATCCTGACGGGAAACAGCATCGCCCTCGTACTAGGAGGAGGAGGAGCCAGGTACTGTAGTTTTACATATCTGTGTGCCGTTGCAATCAAAATTATTCAACCCCCACTGCCTTTTAGGTTTTCTGGCAAAAATTTCAGGTGTTTGCAATAAAGAAATTACAAAAGAAGAGTTTAAATGGTTAAACAAAACTAATATTACAAGGATTTTAATCCAAATTCAACACTAAATCCAACTTTCTACTAACCCTTACACCACTCCTAACAATGGAAAGTCCTGTTTATGAACCCATAGTTTTGCAGAGAAGCAAGAAAAAAACAGGGGATTCTTTGTGGTGAGGTCAGTGAAGCAGACATGTTTTTTTTTTAAGTAATGTAAAAAAAAATGTTTATTGAATTGAGTCTTTCTTGACTTGATTAAGCTAAATTTAATAATTTAATAACTTAGCATTTCTTGTATTTCTTGAATTTAACTGTGAGAAATCAAAAGTTAGATTTAAGCAATATGACAGCAAATAATTTTGATTCAATGATTTATATATAAATATATAAAATAACTGAAAAACAGTCCATAATATTTGCCTACATGGTGATTGTTTTTTGGTTTTTTTTTTCTCACTGCTCTGTCTTGTTCTGGAGCTCTAACAAAGGTAGGGACTGTGTTCCGCTCTGGTTTGAAGTGCGACACCTGCTGGACATTTATGTGTGTTCACATACTCTACACTAAATAACTGTAGTTGTAGTTATCAAGGTTTAGTTTGTGACAGTGTCGTCCCTGTACCGGCGTAGAAAAGTCACACTTTTTAAATCCAAGACTTGTGGACTTTGTATTGGACATGTGTAACGTTTTTTTGGTGGATCTGGTCCCAGAGGTTGTTCTCAGGTGGGAATCCTGCGAGCGCTGAATGAGGCGGGAATCCCCGTCGACCTGGTGGGAGGAACGTCCATCGGCTCCTTCATTGGAGCGCTGTACGCCGAGGAGAAGAGCTACAGCCGCACGAGGGTCCGAGCTCGTGAGTGGGCCATGGTACGCTTACAGTAGTACTGGGCGTTGTTTCTGTTAAATTTTGATTTTAAATAATTACTGTTGTGGCTGAGGGAAAATAATGTCTGACTCGACACATCCAGAATCAATAAATGTCCACAAAAAATTTAAAATCTTATGTATAAAGAAGGATATTATATTTTATAATCATTTTTATATAAGGATTTTTAATAGAATAAAACATAAGCCGTATATGGGGATGACTCCAACAATTCAATAAAATATGAAAACAATATTTTTGGCTCATAAAACAGTGACATTATAATAAGAACATTTTATTTAAAAAAAAAACACATGTTAAATTGATAGGAGATAGGTTTGCGTCTGAGGGAAAATAATGTCTGACTCGACACATCCAGAATCAATAAATGTCCACAAAAATTTTTAAATCTTATGTACAAAGAAGGATTTTATATTTTATAATTATTTTTATGTAAGGATTTTCATAGAATAAAACATAAGCCGTATATGGGGATGACTCCAACAATTTAATAAAATATGAAAACAATATATTTGGCTCACACAACAGTGACATTATAATAAGAACATTTTAGTAAAAAAAAAAAAAAAAAAAAAAACATGTTAAATTGTTAGGAGGTAGGTTTGGGTTTTTGAAGTTGGTTGTTGGATTTATTTACACATTATCAATACTGACTTTGCTTTTTACTTTATAAACCAGTGTAGGACCTGGGCACTTAAGAAAAAAAAAGTAGAGATGCACCGAAATTAAAATTTTTGGCTGAAACCTAAAATGAGGAAATACTTGGCCGAAAACCGAAATGAAACATAGCACATGGGATCACGCACCGCGCGTAGGAGACCACGTACATAGGAAGGCACCAAAAAAAAATTAAGCTCATGAAAAATCACCATAATCATAATATGACCACTTATTTAAATTTAAAAAATATAATACATTTTAATAGATATAAGTAACACAAAGTAACATATTTGCTGTAAAAACAACAAAGCAGTTGATCTTAGGACACCCAAAAGTCTTATCAACGGCCCTGGCTGGGATTGTAATTAACTCCCTTAAGTCAAGGCATTAAATGACAAACATGTTTAGAACTATAAAAGGACGTTCTTCTGTCAGAATGTTGCTGATGACGTACAGTTATCATTTAAAATGTCAGCGGATCGTTATATCGTGTTTATTAATGATTACAAGAAGTGTGAAGGGGCTTCAGTGGGAAACTGTGTGTAAATCAAGCTTCTAAATAGTTTTTACCAACCTTAATGCTGAGCTGCAACAGCTGGACAAAGCAGCAGCAGCGTGTGTGAGCACAAACAGGTGCCATATTTTTCTCCTCGTCCTTATTATTTATTAGTTTCGTCATAATTTCGCATCCGATCAGTCGCACTTTCGACCCGCCCGGTGTGCAAAGACCTTGAGAACGATACGTGCTTTCACGTATCATTTCACGAGTCTCCAAAAGTCTCTAATAACACCAGAATATTTGTCGATAATCACTTTTTTTGAAAAAGAGTCGTTAGAGGCCTCTGAATACTCGCTAAATATAGCAACAAACTCGCTAAATATAGTGACAAACCCGCTTAATATAGTGACAAGCGACAAACCCGCTAAATATAGTGACAAACCCGCTAAATATAGTGACAAACTTGCTAAATATAGTGACAAACTTGCTAAATATAGTGACAAATCCGCTAAATATAGTGACAAGCAACCCACTAAATATAGTGACAGGTGACAAACCCGCTAAATATAGTGACAAACTTGCTAAATATAGTGACAAACACGCTAAATATAGTGATAAACCCGCTAAATATAGTGACAAACTTGCTAAATATAGTGACAAACCCGCTAAATATAGTGACAAACTTGCTAAATATAGTGACAAACACGCTAAATATAGTGACAAACACGCTAAATATAGTGATAAACCCGCTAAATATAGTGACAAACTTGCTAAATATAGTGACAAATCCGCTAAATATAGTGACAAGCAACCCGCTAAATATAGTGACAAACCCACTAAATATAGTGACAAACCCGCTAAATATAGTGACAAACTTGCTAAATATAGTGACAAACCCGCTAAATATAGTGACAAGCAACCCGCTAAATATAGTGACAAGCGACAAACCCGCTAAATATAGTGACAGGCGACAAACCCACTAAATATAGTGACAAACCCGCTAAATATAGTGACAAGCTTGCTAAATATAGTGACAAACACGCTAAATATAGTGACAAACCCATTAAATATAGTGACAAGCGACAAACCCACTAAATATAGTGACAAACCCGCTAAATATAGTGACAAGCGACAAACCCGCTAAATATAGTGACAAGCGACAAACCCGCTAAATATAGTCACAAGCGACAAACCCGCTAAATATAGTGACAAACTGGCTAAGTTGGCGACACTGGCTGGGTCTAAATGGGGCCAGCATGTGCTGGCCGCAGTTTTTTGTCTGCGTCAGAAGTCAAAAATGTTTTGGCCAAAAACCAAAAATGCATATTTTGGCCATTTTTCGCCGAAAATTTTTCACCACGTCTGTGATTGAAATCCTTTTTTCGGGTTTAACTAAGTGACTCAAATGCACCGAGCGAGGCAGCAGTGGACCAGCAGCTCCTGTGTCCCTGTGAGCTAAAAACACAGATTTTCTCTATGGACTTTGGTGTGGGAGAGTGGGTGGTTTACAAAGTTTATTTTCCTGCAGGAACAACCTTTTAAACTGTGAAATTAAAGGTATTTCTCAAGATGAAAGCACGAGTAGATTTTTTTCCCCTAACCCTGCTGGCAGCCATTTTGTCAGTGAGAGCGTGAGAGTGTCCGTGTCCAAGGCGTGCACATGGAACCACACTTAACATCCCCTGAACTTCCCTCTCTCCTCAGGACATGACCTCATACTTTAAGAAGATTCTGGATCTGACCTACCCGGTCACATCCATGTTTTCCGGAGCTTCCTTCAACTCTGGCGTCAGCTCTGTCTTCAAGGACAAACAGATCGAGGTAAAGCGAGAATTTTGCTTGCAGCTCAGCTGAAAGTGATGAGAAGCCAAGTGTTGGTTTTGTTCCAAACCACTCGTTTTGTGTTTTCCCCCCCCTCCCTAAATTCTGCTAGGATCTGTGGCTCCCGTACTTTAACATCACGACAGATATCACAGCCTCCTCCATGAGAGTTCACACTGACGGTCTGTCTCATTTTTAACACAATAACACGCACATTCACGCGGTGAACATTATGAATAAACAGGTTATTTTATAACCATGTTTGTCAAAAGAAGAGAAAATAAGCCTGAGCTCTGGACAATTGGTCTAATATTTTGCCGAAAAAGAAAAACAAATCTTGACAAGCAGTTTTTGTACTAGGAAAAATAATCTAATTTTGTCTGTAAAGGTATTACAGCTTATTTCAAGCTGGTTTGCATGAACGTATTGCTGTGTCTAAATATAAAAATTTCTAAGGTATAAATTGTTAAAGTCAGCTTATTCCAGGAAAAAGGAAGACACATTTACAGAAACTTTTCAAATAAAAAGACCATTTTCTAGTTTTAAGGAACATTACAGTCTGAAAGATGATTAACAGGATAATTTTAGCCAAGCAAAAATGACCCCTTTCTTCAAAACAAGAAAATGAAATCATTTTAAGAATATTTGGCCTGCAGTGAATCACACATAGTTGTTTTCCTCTGCTCAGGATCGCTGTGGCGATACGTCAGGGCCAGTATGTCTCTGTCTGGATACCTGCCGCCTCTCTGTGACCCTAAAGACGGACATTTACTCATGGACGGCGGCTACATCAATAACCTGCCTGGTGAGGAATGCTGAATTATCATAAGACATAAGATTAGGGACATGACACAGCAAAAGCATCACAGAAGATAAAAGAAAACCTTGATTTTGTTGTTTTGGTTGATTTAGAGCAAGTACAGACCTAAAGAATCCATAAAGCTTTTTAACAGTGTGTTAATAAAACGCGTTGTTTGTCCTGTCGTTTGTGTCCAGCTGATGTGGCTCGATCCATGGGAGCCAAGGTCGTGATCGCAATCGACGTCGGAAGCCGCGACGAAACAAACCTGACCAACTACGGTGACTCTCTGAACGGCTGGTGGTTACTATGGAAACGCTTCAACCCACTGGCTGAGAAAGTCAAGGTACAATGACCTTTGACCCTCAGTGTATCACGTTTTTGAGAGTCTAAACATGTAGGAGGAACAAAAAAGGAACCGTACAGGCAGCCATTTTGGCAGCCATTTTGGATTGAACGGTCCATCTTTGGGGCGATTTCGCACTTGATGCATTTGAAGGAACTCGTCCTCGATGTTTCCTGCAGTCAACTCCAACTTTGGACCAGATAAGGATTAAAAATGAACAGCTTCACTTATTGTCAGATGGTGTAGCCACTAGGGGGCGCCAGAGTTATACTTCCACTATAGAAGGACCAGTCTGAAGTCAACTTACAATTGCTGTGTCCCAGTCCAGGGGCTGGATCCTCCTAAGCGTGGATTCGTCTTCCGGATGTCGTCAAAATGCGTCACAGCACCGCGCCATGGGCGTGTCCCAATTGACGCGTGAATTGTTGGCACCTTCTGACAAATGCGGCTGACGTTTGCCCGTTTTTTGTGCATCCCAGAAATCTTTGCGTGCCGGCGCCGGAGCTTTTTTTTCTTTTTTTACAGCAACACGAGAACAGATTTGGTGGAGCAAAGAAAAATTATTGTTTTAAAAATAATGTTTTATTTCTGTTGTTCAAATCATAAATCTGTGAGGAGAAATTGTTGGTCTCTCCGCCTGTGATACATCACACACACCAGTGTCATCTACATTTACTCCAGTATTACATGAATTTTTTTAAAGATATATTAACTGGAGGGTCCATCAAAACTAATAAATAATCACAAAACTGACAAACTGGTACGTCAAAAACTAGAATTGACAAAAAACACTAAATAACAATACTTTTAGTTCTATAATCATGTACAAAAATAAAATATATTTTAGATATATTTATTTTACATCAAATATGTTTACATTTATCAGATTTTTGATAATTTTTTTGTTTGTTTTGGCTGATTAGGGCTTAAATCGGCAGTCAGACTTCAAGAAGCAGAAGAACTGTGATTCACGACTTTGAACTGTAGATGGCAGTATTTAAGCACTCGGTGTGCAGCCTGTCTATGTTGAAACATTCCATTTTGAATAGAGTGCCCCCTAGTGACAACAGCACATGGCATGTTTTACAGTTTCATGCGCTGTGCTCACGGAGATTATCAGATCCAAAGCAAAGAAATTTTGTGATTTTGTGAAATCACTAAAAACACATTGTTAATTATGTGCAGCAACGCTTGACAACTGCCTTAAACATAAAATGTATACAGTATTTAATCTTATTCTTTCTTTTATTTCTTTTTTTTTTTAAATTACAATACATCACCAAAGTTCAAATGTTTACAATTTCATTATTTTGCAATTCACAGTTTTTTAAGTCCATGTTAAAATTTTTCTAATACACTCTTACCAGTGTATCTTGATTTAGAGTTACTTTATGAACTTAAAGGTCACATAGAATGGTCTTTTTGAACCACAAATCCAGATTACTGATGTCTACGTGGATTAAATCATATTTCTGGTCAAAAACCTCATAGTCCCTTCAGATTAAGCCAGATTATTGCTGCTCTCTGCCAGCCTCTGAACAGGCACTCTGAGCTAATGCCCGCCCCCCAGAACACTGAGTCTCTTGTGATTGGCCAGCTACCAGCTGACTGACTGCTCCGCGGTGCTTCTTCTTCTTCTTCTTCTTCTTCTTCTTCAGGTTGAATGTTCACGCCCATGACCAGGAGTAGCTGTTGGGGGAGGGTTCGCTGCACGGCAAATGTGCTAGTTATGTTAACTAAACTGGACTTTTCAAAACCTCTTGCTCGAGCGCAGGTAAACAGAGAAGCCCTTCTTTCTAAGAAGTGGCTGAAGTGTTTGTTGTGACACTTTAGTGATGTTTAGATACAGGAAGGACACGGGGACACACCAAAGAACATCAGAAATTCTATTTTCCACTGAATGTCCTCTTTAACACAAGGTCTACTTCAGAAATGTGCGTTTGCACTTTGCAGTGGAGATTATATCTCGAAATACAGTGTACTGTTGTGGCTGTGTCTTTACGGTAAGTTACTGAGAAGACAAAGAAGGGCTGTAGTGACCTGCACAGTTTCTGGGGTTTGAGCCATTGCTGAATTTCCCCTCCAGGTCCTGAACATGGCAGAGATCCAGACCCGTCTGGCGTACGTCTGCTGTGTGCGGCAGTTGGAACACGTCAAAGACAGCGACTACTGCGAGTACATCCGGCCGCCCATCGACCACTACGGCACGCTGGAGTTTGGCAAGTTTGACGAGATTGCAGTGAGTTTCCCCCTCTCCCCCCCCCGCCTCTGTAATCCCTCTGTCCTTGTCACCTGCTGGATTGAAGAGTTAATCCCTGTTCCCTCCACTGCGGCTGCAGGAAGCTGGTTACCAACACGGGAAGACGCTGTTTGACGTGTGGCAGCGCAGCAGAGTGGTGGACAGCATGTTGAAGGACAAACATCAGGAGGAGTTCCACAAAACCAAACCTGGACACGTGAGTCAAACCTACAGTCGCTGCTCACCTGAAACTCTTTTCTTTAATCCTAGTCCAGATTGGGAAGAGTTATTGCCTGTATGTTTACATCATTATATCATCATCATTAGAGATTATCATTGATAGGTTTTTTTTAGAACTGATTTTAAGATTGTTTAAGATTAGATTAGATTAGATTAGATTAGATTAGATTAGATTAGATTCGATTAGATTAGATTAGGAAAAGAAAGGATGAGAATAGGCAATATTCTATAAATATGCTAATAAAAAAGGAATAAAATATGTGATAAGATAAAAATAAAAGTTGTTAAACCAAATGAAAAATTGATAATTGATAAAATAAATTTAGTAAGATTTTAATTTGAAATTAACAAGACTAAAAAAGACCTATAATTATATATATTTACATTTTCTAAAATATTCAACTTTCACAAAAGAAAACTAAACATTAAAAGGTGGAAATGAAAAGTTTTATTGGTTTTAAAGCCGCTTTTCTGTCTTAGTCCTATGTGTTTTCATGAGATTTGCTTGTAACTTCCAATTGTGGTCTTTTATTAAAATAAAAACATAAATGCTGACTGAGGCAGAGAAAATCCATAAACTCAGAAACAATCTTTTAAATTTTTAAAAATTTTTTCATTTATGTAGCATATTTAAAATAAAACAAAAAAAACCAACAACGTCAATTTGAAAAAGTGCTGTATACAAAATCAAAATACAAATATTCAAAAACTAACATTATTAGAATAAGTTAAGGTTAAAAAAAACAATGAAACACAGCAAATAATTTACTGTAAAAAGTGCTGTATAAATGACGTCAGATAAAATAATCCGACTTAAGAGCAGCAAAAATACTTTTATCTGTCATCATCTCACATTTTAATCTCTTAAACTTATACTCGAGCCGGTTTATTTTGTATCGTTGCGCATTTGAGCTTTGATCAGAACTCGCGTAGTCAAAATACACGATTTAAGAAAACAACTACGTCCGCTAAGAAATTGGCTGCATTAAAACACTTTATAAGAGGAAACATGAAATTATGTTGTTGCTGTGTGTGTCAGTCATGTGTGTTCTTTTCAGGGACAAGTTGCATCAGAGTAAAGTCCTTCTTTGGAACCGTGTGCTTTGTGTTTCAGGTGGTCACCTGTCCCAACGCCTCCTTCACTGACCTGGCAGAGATTGTGTCCAGAATAGAACCTGTGAAAAAAGCACAAATCAGTGGTGAGTTGTCATTAAACTCACAACAAATATCATCTTCTGTTTTGTGTAACGTAAAAGCTTTAAGATTTGCTGTACACGAGCTGTTTTGAAATCATGTCCATTTGGTGCTACAGCAGTGGCTCCCAAACACTGGGTCTGGGCCCACAGACAGGTCGCAGCAGATATTTTTTAGGTACCCAAAAAAATTAACTGAATTTTCCCAGTTTTTTAAATTAAGATTTACAGTACTGTGCATAAGTCTTAGTCCAGCAGCAGCTTTGTTGTTCTCATGTCACTTTTGTGATCGTTGGCGTTCAGATTGAAAAGATGTGACTAAAAGTCAGTCTTCTACTATATGATCAACCTGTCAGTGAGTTGAACTTGTGCAACATGTGTATGTAATGCTCCAACATGTCTGGAGTAAACCAGGTATAATAGACCTTTTTCACAGCAGCTATTTGTTGCCATGAAATAGTAGGAGAAACACAGGTTTGACCAATAACATTAGGGTTCCATTCCAGGTTTTAAAGAGCCATGGTTGTGTTATTTTTCAAGTGGAAATGTAGGTCACACTAAATATTTGATATTATAGAAGCATTTTTGTTGAAAAAGATGTTATTTTCAAACTGCATATGTGTTTCTCCATATTTTCAGGATGTGTTCCAATAAAGTGATTGAGAAATAATTGTACAGTATGGTCATTATAGCATTGCTAAAACAACACATCTAATGGTGGCCTAAGACTTATGCACAGTACTGTGTGTAGTATGTTTTAAATAACATACTTAAAATAAAATGAATGTTTAATTAATTCTCTTGCAAATTATATTTATTTTTACAGATGTGGCTGTAAATTAGTTACACAAATGCTGCTTTTATTACATATTATGTTGTGATTTTTGGTCATAAAGTTTTTTAAAAAGTGGGCCCCCCCCCTTAGATAGGGAAACACTGATGATGACCAATGTGATGTTAGAAGTTGGATTGTTAAGTCTGACAAATATTATTTTGTCTTGATATTAATTATGTTCTGTTCTGAAAGTCACATAAGTCAAAAGGATTCTCATTTACCTTCAGAGGAAGTGTCGGATGAATATCAGACGGACTACGACGATGAGGCAGTGGAGAGCGCGCTGTCCGACTTTGAGGCGTTTCAGCCTGGCAGCGAGCAAACGGAGGGAGAGGAGACGGCTGACACGGCGGAAACTGTGCGTACAGACACAAACACACGCGCTGTGAAAATAAACGTGTTCTGATGAACCTGGCCAGTCAGAACTGTTCACTTTGCCTTTGCAACAACATCCGGTTTCTCTGAGGTTAAAAAAAAAAAAAAAAAAGTCCAGGAAAGTCCTTGAAAAGTCAAGGTCAAAGGGCAAAAGTGGGTCAGAAATAATGCAGTAACGCTGAAACGCTACACCAAGTAAGAGGAAGTGGCAGAGAACAAAGGAAGACTTGGAAAACACAACAGGAAGTGTCAAAATAAAACGGATAAATGAGACAGAGCTGGATGTGACGTGTCTGTTGTTGTGGGTTCCTGTTTATCATTTGGTGCATTTGCAGTGACGATAGGAAAAAAACAAAAACAAATCGTTAGTCAGACTAAACCCGGCCCTTTAAAATCCACATAATCCACATGTTAATCCCACTAACATTGTACTAAATCCAGTTCAAAGTCGTACTAACTTGTTTACGTTAAGGTGGACCAGAGTCAGACTGGAGCAAACTAACCCGACAAAAAATATGGACAAATTCAGGCTGATTATTCAGTGAATGGTTGATAGAACGACTCGTAACAATTTAGACGTCAGATAAAATAATCAGATTTAAGAGCAGCAAAAATGCTTTTTAATTACATTAATTAATACATTTTAATCTCACTTATACTAATAATAATTATAGGAGCTAAGTGTGTTCAGGAAGTGTAATTCGCTTGGTGTACATGTGGGGTCACTGTGGTGTTACCTGGGGGGGCTCAGGTATATTTAAGAGGAAGTTTCCTCTTGTTGTAGGGGGTTTTTGGCCCAGAAAGGCAAATGGGTTTTGACCGCTGTGGCGCCGACATACTGAATATATACCGCTTTGGATTTGTTTGTTTTTTTGTCCTTTTCTTATCAATAATTTCACACCATAATAAACCCACTGTTGCAACTTAAGGAACCGTCGGTATTCGGTATTGGTTTAGGCAAAGCGTCTGTAATTATATATTTTTACATTTTCTAAAATATTCAACTTTCACAAAAGAAAACTAAACATTAAAAGGTGGAAATGAAAAGTTTTATTGGTTTTAAAGCCTCTTTTCTGTCTTAGTCCTACGTGTTTTCATGAGATTTGCTTGTAACTTCCAATTGTGGTCTTTTATTAAAATAAAAACATAAATGCTGACTGAGGCAGAGAAAATCCATAAACTCTTTTAAAATTTTAAATTTTTTTCATTTATGTAGCATATTTAAAAAAACAAAAAAAAACAAAACATCAATTTGAAAAAGTGCTGTATACAAAATTAAAATACAAATATTCAAAAACAAACATTAGAATAAGTTAAGGTTAAAAAAAACAATGAAACACAACAAATAAATTATTATAAAAAGTGCTGTATAAGTGACGTCAGATAAAATAATCCGATTTAAGAGCAGCAAAAATACTTTAATCTGTCATCATCTCACATTTTAATCTCACTTATACTAATAATAATAATAGCGTCAACCAGGTTCACCGCAGTCAAATCCCTCAAAGTGTTAGACTGAGCTCCTTTAACAATAATTAAAAAAAATAACAGTTGTAGTTACATAGTGACCTTTCAAAAAGGCCTTTTTGCCTCTTGAACTTTAAATTCGATAAGTTTGGGCAGAAAATGTTGTCGACCGAAACGGCATTAACCAGTTTTCCATCTTGTTTTTGTTGTTTTACAGGACGAGGACGTTCACGTCATCAGAGGTTGACCTCCGAGGATTAAAGCTCTGACCGCTGACTGTGGTCCACGCCAACAGTGATTTACTGAGCAGAAGAAGCTCTTCATGGAGGCTGTGAGTTTCATCAAACCTGGTGATGAAAGACCATTGTGTCAGAAAGCGCAGTTTGGTGCCGTTACAAACGTTGACTGACTGAAAGCATCAGGTTGTGTTCACCCAAGAATAATAAAAAGGCTGTGTTTCTGAATTAACTAGATCAATTTGACTAAAACAAGTCAATTTTTTTCCTAATTAATACATTTTTGCTATAACATTTTTTTTAATCAACAAGATTTTTTTTCTAGAATAATTTTCCTTTTCTTCAGAATTAACACATTTTGCTAAATTGAATTAATAAGTACATTTTTGCTGAAATAATTTGCCTTCTTTTTTGAATTTATACATTTTTGCTACACTTTTTTTGGTTTTTGGAAATAAGATATTTTTGCAAAAATAATTTGTATTGCATTTTGCTCAAATATTTTTTTTTTGTTTTCCTGAACTTACAAGATTCTTTTGCTAAAATAATTTGCTGTTTTCTCAGAATTAATACACCTTTGCTAAAAGATTTTTTTTTAATTTCTCTGAATTAATTGGATAATTTTATTTAAAAAATAATAATCACAAACAGTGAGATAAGTTTTGTTTAAAATTGGCTTTAATATTAAGTTACACTTTTTTTTTGGCTCATTGTCATAAAAACATTTTTAGTTAAAATTTCATTAATTCAAAAGAAGTACAAGTTTTTTTATTTGTAATTCAGAAAAACATTCTTAGGTGAATACAGTCCACGTCAGCATCAGCTAACATTTGTTTAAAAAAACAAAGAAACACAGTTAATGTTGTGGAAAACATCAGGATGTAAAAAAGGTTTTTAGCTTTAGCTTTAACTTAATTGTAAAATAGATTAATTAAGAAGATTAATGATGATAGAAAATACAGATTATGTAACTCAACGCTACAGTATTTTTTTTTGCACTGGAAGGAGTTTCTGTTTGGACTTATGTTTTGTAATTTTGAAAGAATATTTCTGTTGTTGTTTTACAGTGTACTGTCTGTATTGTTTTACCTCCTTTTTTAGTTTTTGTGGGGTTTTTGTTTTTGTCTTTCTTTTGTCATCGCGCTGCTCGCGTCGAACTCTTCCGACGCCATGTTGTGTCAGGTGCAGAGTCACTTCCTGCCACAGTTACACGTCAAAGTGCCAAATTAAGCTCAGAGTTATCTTCTTCTTTTTTTTCCTGCACATCACCATCATCACCATCACAGTTTGATGATGAAGACATTTTCTCTCCCTTTCACAGCTGATTCATCAGCACATTGTGAACAAACACAGACTAATAAACTTGGAGTTAATGTATCTCTTACTCTTATCTGCTCTATTTTTAATATAAATTCTGTAATCTCAGTGGTCAGAAAACAGGAAGTGCAATTTGCTCTGAAATGTAAAACTAAATATTTTTTAAGCTGCATTTGATGCCTGCTGCTGCTGCTGCACGAAGACTGCAGATATTAACCATAAACAAACAGCTGTATTTTCATTCTCTCTTCTTTAGAGATCCATTGTTTTGTATTTGAGGCACTAAGTTACTCCCACCAGTTTAATCTCAAAAGTAAAACTGGATTAAACCAAACTCGAGGGACGTTTGTTTCCACTAAACCGAGCTCACGAGGAGAGAATGAAAATTTCTCATGTTTTAAAGTCGTTCATTCATTAAAAACAGAGCAAATATATATTTTTCATGAACAAGGTGATCCTGATAGTTCAGAAATGCAGCAGAAGTTTTAGTTTAATGAAAAATTATTTCATTAATTCAGAAAAACAAAGCAGAAATATGTTTATTAAAAGTACACTAAGAAAAACTGAGCCAATTTTTTATGGGGAAAAAAATGTCTTTATCTTTTTTGTTAATATAGAAAAGTAATTTATAATTTCTTATTTCAGAAAAACAGACCATAAACTTATTTTTTGATGAAAAACTGTTTGTTAATTCAGAAAAAATTATGTTGTTAAAACAGAAGAACAGACAAAAAATTATATATATTAAAAAAAACAATTATACCTTAATTAAGAAAAACTAAGCTGCTTTTCATGGAATAATTGCCTTATTAATTCAGAAAAAAAAAACAAAGCTAAAATGTATTTCTTATGAAAATGTAATATTTTATTTTAAAAAACAAACCACAAACACATTTTTCATTAAAAAATATTTTGTTAAATCAGAAAAACAGAGCTAAAAAAAATTTTTTTTAATGCAAAAATGATTTTATTAATTTGTTAAAAAAAAAAAGTGAGCCAAAATGTATATTTTATTTTAAAAATGGTCTTGTTACAAAAATTAGAGAAGTTTAAAAAATAGAAAAGTATTTTTATTAGGAAATGTATTGAGTTAATTCAGTAAAACAGCCAAAAATTCAGCATGAAAAATTTTCATGTCTATCCAGGAAAATAACAGCCTTTTTAATTTTTTTTCCCGGGTGAAAAATGTTTTTTGTATAAACAAACTTGACACAAATAACAAAACTTCCTAAAGTAGCAAAGCAAAAAATTCCAAACATGTTTAAAACAAAACACCAAGATGTTTAAAACAAAATTTTTTTTTATTCCAGCCACAACTTCTGCTCAAGTAAATAAACATGCTACAGAATAAATTAGTCTAAAATTTGCACAATAATTAAAACCATTTATACAAGAGCTGCTTGTTTTCAGGGTCGGTGCTTGTTATTTGGTGTGGTTCTGGATCCACTGACAGAACCTGCTCGAGTACTTCGCAGGTCGGACGGTGGAAAAGGCTCGTCCCGGGTAACGGACGCTTTTCCACGCGTTCTCCAGTCTTTTCTTCCAGTTGTAGACGGTAAAAATGTCTATAATCCCCACAAAGTATCGCCGGTCCGGCCCGTCGATCACGTGGACGGCGTTTTTGCAGTTGGGCAGGAGCCTGAGGTGATGATCGTGGAAGTCCTGCAGCGCCGAGTCGGTGCCGCCCGTGGCTCTGGTGGAGCCGCTCATCTCCTGGAGCTGGATTCCTTCAGGGCCACGGTCTGGAGAGTCTGCCTCCATCTCATGCTGCTGCTGCTGCTGCTGCTGCTGCTGCTGCTCCAGTAGTGGAAAAGTGGCCGGTGGTTGAGACTCCGTGGGACTGACGTCCATGTCCAAAGATCTAAAAGACGGACGGTAAGAGATCACGCAGTAACTGGTATCATTACGTCAATCTTTGGATAATTCCAACCCTGTTCATCTCACATCTGACGTTTTTCTTCATCAAATATAAATCATAAGCAGGGGTGTGACACTCACATGACCTGGGGGGGCCAATGGGCGTCTAGTCTGGTCAAGAGGGGCCCAAAAATTACACAATATTCCATCACGATATTGCATGTAAGATATTCACAACAATATCGCACAGGATTTCAAAGTAAAAGCACTTGTTTTGATGCGGAGTGATGTGTATTCCACAATAAAAGCATATTAATGACACATAATAAATTTTGTGATATTTTGTGAGATGTAAAGCTAAATTTAGGTCAATAATTACGTCCGATGTGGGGCCGCATGTGGTCCGCAGGCCGCCAGTTTGACACCTCTGCTTTAAAGGGATAGTTTGGGTTTTTTTTTTAAGTGTGTGGTTGTATGAGATATGATGATTTTATCTATGCAGACGATAGAGCCATCTACAGTTCGTTGTCTTTTAAATGCGGAAAAAATGGCAAACACACTAACATTTAGTCAACATGCAACATTCCATTTCGAAGACTCTTGATCAAATACAGCTCATTTGGGGAAAAAAAAATTCTTTCAAAATGATGGTTAGACTGACTTATTCAGCTGGAAACTGAAGTTTGTCAAACCACTCACTCTCCCACACCAAAGTCCATAGAGAAAATCATCGTTTTTGCATCACAACTTACAGGAGTTGTTGATCCACTGCTGCCTCCATCAGTCAAGTTAGATGTATTATTTTGTGACTTTGGTGTTTGAAACCCTTTGTTCAGATTTACCTCAGTGACACAAAGTGACCACACGAGGCAGCAGTAGACCAGCAGCTCCTGTGTCCCTGTGAGCTAAAATCACTGATTTTCTCTATGGACTTTGGTGTGGGTTTACAAACTTGAGTTTCCTGTAAGAAGAGACTTTAAAAACTTGAGTTTACGACTGCAGACAGCTTTCTAACAGTGAGGCACAGGAAAAGACATATACTTAAGATATTGTGGATTGAAGCAAATATTGTTTTTATTAAGCGAGTCTTTCGTTAAACAAATAAATAAAAAACTTTCGTTGTCAGTGGTTCCATGACTGTTGCACAACCACAATCACACCCAAATCACTGCATCTGTTCTGCTACTTTTACCATTCACTGTAGTTTTCCTTTGACATTATTTGAAAAATATTTCAACAATTTATCTGTTGTTAAAAACAACACAACATGCATTGAAACTGCTGCCAAAAATAAATAAGAAATTTGGTCACAAAAAACGGGATTTTGCATGATTTTTTTTTGCCCCCCAGTAGAATCATTTCTATACAAATATTAAACCTACTTTGTGGCACGAACAACTAGATTGGCCAACGAGTGTTTTCCTCTGAGCTCGTCTCGGTGCAGAGGCTGATGAGCGAGCAGGAGACTGTAGTCCAGGACGTTCAGCTCCTTAAGAAACGCCGCGTCCAGTTTCACTTGAGCCACAAACCAGGATTTCTCTTGACCTGCAGGAGCCACAAAAACTGTGTTTACAGTAAAAAAAAAAAAAACAGAAGAAAAATGTAAAGTTAAATCAAATGTAAGAGTGAGGACTCTGACCTAATGTCATGAACTGTCCCTCAAAGTTGTTGTCCTTCAGCACTTTAATGATTTGTTTGCCATCCGTGTCCGGGTTGGTCCATCTGCCCACCTCACAGCCTTTAATGTCGTACCTGTACAACAAACGCGTCAAATGCTAATAGACAGAAATAAATCCACACAACAGCACATGTGGGAAACAGATAGTGTACCTGATATTAATCCTCTCATCAGGGTAAAACACACTCTGCATCACAATGAAGTATTTCTACGGAGAAGACGACATTTTAGTGTGATTTCTGCTGAAAATAAACTGGATACAATGACCTGCTGCCTCTTGTGTTGGCGAGATACCTTAATCTGATGTGGAATAATAATCCTGTGAACACCTGTAGAGTAGAAGGAAAGATCAGTATTAGTTAATCTTTATTATTTTTGATCATTTCCGGTCTAAATTTCTTTTGTGTGAACACTGCAAAAACTGATTTACAAGAAAGTAAAGTCAATTTTTGCCTAAAAAGAAAAATAATCCTGACAAGCAACTAGAAAAATAATTTAATTTAGTTTTTGGCAAGTTTGTATAGTTTTTGGCCAGTTTTGTCTAGTTTTGATGATTTTTTTTGGTGATGTAGCGTTTAAATTGACAACTTAAATGCTCCTTGAAACATTTCCATGGTTTACCTAGAAATCTGACCATCAGGGAGTGAGGGTTTTTCTCCAGGTGGTCCATGTAGGCCTGCAGGTTGGACAAGAGGAACTGGACCTCACGTCTGCTCTGGGTCTTCAGGAAGAACCTCTTGTCGTTCCTGAAAAACATCAGCAACCTGGTGAAATACATCCTGAGTATCTGATTTTAGAGATAATGTCGATAATGTACATTTCACGTGTCTTTCTACACCTGAGTGGAATTTCCGGTGCAGAAAATGACAGAAAAATGAATGGCAAGGAGATTTAATCATCTTATAAACTGAACTAATTTGATAACAGATTAATTGGGTTGAGTGTTTTTGTTTTTAGATTAATGAAAAAAAGTTCTCTTATTTTTTTATTAGTTGATTATTCTGACTAGTCACAATTCAAGTTGGAGATATCTGTAACTTTGACTGTCTGAGACTGAATTCAAGATATCTAAAAAGGACAATGTAGATTACTTCAATTTAGGATAGTTAAATATATCTTGAACTTGAATTGTGACTAGAAACTGGAATAAGAGAAGATCTACATTCACCTGAATTAAAGACTTATTTTTATGGTGACCCACAGACAACCCCATTCACATCAACAGCTAATCTTATTTTGATATTTTGAAAAGGTAAACTATATTAAGAGATTCATGTGACAAATGGCAACTTTATTTGATTCATGTGTTATTTGATTAATGTTAAGTAAAAGTGTGGTAAAGGTTGAGAGTCTCTGTTGCAGAGTCTGGTGCTCACGTGACGAAGAAATCGGCCTTGCTCTTGGAGTTGCTGACAAACTGCAGGTAATGTCCGCTGGAGCACAGAGAGCTCACGTATTCCTGCTCCGTCATGTCCAGACAACGCCTCAGTTTAGCAAACACTGGAGCTGCAAACGTCTGAATCTCAAACCCCTGGAGAAAAGGGTAACGATTGACATAAAATCACAAAATAAAAGCAGGAAGGAGTACATGTGTGTGAAAAGCTAGCCATTAGGTGCTAGATAGCACTGTAGGTGGCCAGTTAGCACTAGCTAGCGATCTGGTGCTAGCAAGCGGACTTTCTCGGGCAGAGGTCTCAAATTTATTATCAAGTTATAATTAGTTATTTCCTTATGGGTCTTTTTTATTAACAGATAAAAAAGCTTTTGCTTATTTTATTAATAGATTATTTTTCATCTATTAATAAAATATATGAAAGCTAACGCTAGATAGCTTGGTGCTAGGCTTTATGACAGCAATGGATAGCTAGTTAGCGCTGGATCACTTGCTAGTGCTAGAGCCATTACTATCTAGCTGGCACATTATCTCGCTAACTAGATAAGGTTGTAACTATCTAGCTATATCTGTATATATCTGTATATATGTATATATATATATATATATATATATATACACAGTGCATCCGGAAAGTATTCACAGCGCTTCACTTTTTCCACATTGTGTTATGTTACAGCTTTATTCCAAAATGGATTCAAAATAATGGCCCATAATGCAAAAATCTCAAAAAAAGAAAATTTTTTTGAGATTTTTGAGTCATTATGGGGTGTTGTGTGTAGAATTTTTAGGGAAAAAAATGAATTGAATCCATTTTATATATATATATATATACACACACATACATACATATATATATATATATACACACATATATATATATATGTGTGTGTGTATATATATATATGTATATATATACATATATATACGTAGCACATTATCTCTCTATCTTGCCATCTTAAGTTTCTGACTCTCATGTTAAAAGTGTCCACATCAGAGAAGAAGCAGTAAAAACCATCACTGTTATTAAAATGTGTTTCATTCATTTACCTGATGGGTTTGAGTTTCCACTGCTTTGAAATGTTCGGCTTTGAGTGTGTCCTGTGTTTAAAGAAGGAAAAAAAAAAGGGTCAAAGGTTATGAGTTCACAGACTGGAGATCTTGAGAGGAAACTTTAAAAGAACATTTACACAAACTGACACCTGCTACGCATTCATCAGTTTCTATCACTTTGTTTCTGATCATTTCTGATTGTTTCCTTATTCTGTGTACAGCTGTGTTATTTTTCTTTGTACAATTTAACTTTAAAACTCAAGCAATTCCTGTTGCTTATTATGTTTTTTTTTAGTGTATGCCGTTGTTATATGAGTATTCTTATTGTTTAGTAGTTGGAATATTCTTTCATTTATATCTTCTTTAGTATTTTAAATATATATTATTGTTGTTTTGACCCAAATAATTTGCATTACTCCTCTTATAATCTATATTTTATATTTTCATAGTTTTGTACACGCCTGAAATTATGCTGTAAGTTTCTTTCTTTCTTTCTTTCTTTCTCCATCCTCTTCACCTCAGGCACAGGCGTGTCCATCGTGGCCTGTATTGCAGTTTGCAGTCCTTCCTTCATGGTGGTCGTCAGATGGTAGAACTCGTGCCCGGGGTCGATCTCAAACACGCCCAGCATCCTCCACCTTTGCCTCAGCTGCCACCAGTATCGCCGCCTGGTGGCGGCTCCAGAGTTGCCGGCAGCTTTTTTCCGTGCCATCTGTGTCACACGTGAGTTGAACAATAAAAGCACTGACAAACCAAAACACCCTTAATCCAAAACTTCACTGGCTCTCCTATCTTTGTTTTCTGCAGTCATGTAAACAAAGATGTCTCATAAGTGGAGCATATTCTGCCACAATTTAAAATGGATGCACATGATTTGATGTGTTCCCTGGGTGTGATTCTATTTATCCCTGCCTCTGCTGGATTATTTTTGACCCTGGTGGGGACGTAATCTGTCCCCCTCGCCCCTAATAGACTATGTAAAACACATTAAAATATGTAACGTAAATGATAAAATCAGAAATGGACTTCTCTGCCAGCGCTTGCACTCGGAGGTGACACCTGTCTAACCTAACTCCGCCATTTGTCTTTCCGTGGTCAAATCAGCTGCTCCTAAATGTGAAGTGCGCCTATATTCTCTCCTTGACGGTACACCTATACTGAAACTGTCCGAACCTAGCAGTTCTATTTCCAGTTTTCAAAATAAAATCCTATCTAAAACGAACACAACGTACTGAAAAGAAAAATGTTAAATTATATGTGAAAACAAATCTATATTATCATTTTGATTAAAAGGAAAATAATTATGTCAAATAAAACATTAGTAAAATATGTTGTGTATATAGTGGAGCTATATTTTTATTTGTCTGTCTTGCACATTTGGTTGCATACATTTATTAATGTACATATTTCCTTACCTTATTTATATTTTTCTTCTACTTCTAAATTGTTGTGGTTTTTGGCTGCTGCAACACTGTAAATATCCCCATACGGTATCAAATACATAATTTTTATCATTAGTTTGTGATTTCACTTTCAATGGACTCAGCACCTCCTATATTCTATGGAAAAGTAATATCAAGTACTTTTACGTTGTACTTTTGCAGTAATCCAGGGCCAATGTCACTTCTAGCAAAAAAAATTAGATTAATCGTCCATCTTTGAAGTGTTATAAAATCTATCATTTTTATTAGTAGTTTATGATTTCACTTTTAATGGACTCAGTACCTCCTATACTCTATGCAACAGTAATATCAAGTGCTTTTACTGTGTTCACAAATCGCACGCTGTGTGTTAAACACAAACAACTAAAGCATAAACTAGAAACGATGATGTAGATTTTACAAACGGCAGCTGATAACTTTTAAGCACACAGTGTCATCATAGAGCAGCCTCATTATCTCATATTCTGTAAATCATCTAGACTCCGGGTGATCCTGAAAAGCAGAACACACACACGTAACTGCAGTAAATCCATACGGTGAATATTCAGGTCGGCGCTCTTACCTGGACTGTCTGACTTGGACGAACTTTTAAACGGCAGGAAGTGGTTCACACAGTGTCTGTACTCAGTGCGGCCTCCGGGTGTGAAACGTTTCCTCCCACACACACCGAATTCCGGTGCTGCATTCCTGGCAGGTTAGACGAGCTCGGCAGGGTGTGTCCCGCCCAACAGCAAAGATGTGTACCTGCTCTTCCTCATGTTGTGGGGACCCAAATCTGTTTACACACTCACATTATGGGGACTTGTCCTCCTTATGGGGACAAAAATCAATGACTCCATTTTAAGACATGTTTAAAGTTAGGCTGAGGTTAGGGTTGGGTTAAGGTTAGGCATTAGTAATTATAGTTAAAGTTAGAGTAAGGAATGGAAGTTAATGCAATGTCCTCTGAAGTAGTGGAAACCTGTGTGTGTGTGTGTGTGCGTGACATGTAATGTGATCCTTTGTTTTCTTTGTTAACTCTGTTCATACATCTGTCTTTCTGTGTATTTATCTATCGAGCACATTACCTCTCCATCCAATTGTGATAACTCACTATCTTTAGTCTGTGAAGTGGAAAAAAACAAGTCCCATTTCTCCCATTATCCATACCAGGCGTGTGCTGTACGTCGTCTGTATTAGTAAATCACCGAACTATGAAGATTTCCAGTAAAAGACACGAGAAGATGTTAGTGACGTCTATATATTTAAATATTTAGTCCATGTTAAAATAACTAAAAACTGGAGTTCTGTTGAAACTTTTGCACAAGTTGTATGTTATCTATCTTGTTCGCTATCTTTTGAGTTTACTAGATAGATAGCTAAGTAGCTAGCTAGTGTAGCTAGACACAATAATAGCTATCTATTAGGATTAAAAGCTGGTTTTCTATCGCAAAATATCTCTGTCTAATTGGGCGATAAGAATCTGTCTGTCAGATTTCCATCATAAACCCTGAAATTTGACTGTGCTGTTGTCTGTCCATCGGGTGTCAGTATATCCCCCCCCCCCTGAAATCACAGAGTGATCGATAAATGACAGTAAAACACATTTAAAGTCAAAGCTGTCAGGGAGACTTTATTCCTTTTTATAAAACTTCCTGTATTTGTTGCTTCTCAGGAGACTCTTTCAATTTCTCTTTGTATGTAAATAACTGTAAATCCAAAAGTGTTTTTCTATACTAAACACTGAAAATAATTTCAAATTGTTGACATTTTTGAACATGTTTTTGATGGACCACAATCTTGTCTCCAGCTTGTTACAGGCGTCGCTCTATTTGAGTGAATTGACCAGCATTTGTTTGAACTTCTCCAGGTCAAATAACTTCATGATGGTGACCTTGTGCTCCTTCTTCAGCAGCTCCATATAGTCCAGCACCATCATGCCTCGGGTGTAGGTGCCCGCCAACTCCACCGTCACTGCCACCTGGAGGGGGGGAGAGAGAAAAACAAAAGGAGCTGCAGGAGGATGACCTGAGGTGAAACGTTTTGTAAAGACAGACTAACAAAACACCAACCACTCACCTCTTCTCTCTCTGTTATGATGGAGTCATCAATGGCTGCAGCCATGGCGTAGGTGTCGCACGAGTTAAACCCTTTTCCCTCTGTGATCTCCTTTTGGTAGTCAGCTGACCGGGATTTCTGCGGAGACAAAATATCAGTAATAGACCTTTAAACGTGTTATGAATGAACATCATGTGGCCCAGAACAGACGATGAGCATAAAAGGAGGTTAAAAATAGACACAAAATGCAAAACTGGATCTGACGCCCCCGTGATAACATCCACACCCAATTAAATCTACAGCAGAGGTGTCAAACTTATGGCCTGTGGGCAACATGAGGCCCCCGAATCAATTTCATGCGGCCCACCAAGTTATAATGAGTTATTTCTGTATGAATTTTTTATCAATACATTTTGCATCAAAAACCCATTTATATTGTAAAATATGTATCGTTTCATATCAAAACAAACTCTTTTATTTTGAAATTAAATGAAATATCACCATAAATATTATTATTTTGATGTCTTTTTGACACTAGCATGACATGAGCTTGAGATCCCTTTTCTACAGTATCTTAAAAAATGTAGTTCATCACTTAATGTCACTGTTAGACAGATTTTTAAGGCTGGAAACTGAAGTTTGTAAACCACACACTCTCCCACACCAAAATCCATATATAAAAGCAGCTTTTTTAGCTTACGGGGCACAAGAGCTGCTGGTCTACTGCTGCCTCAAGTGGTCAGTTTGTGTCACTGAGGTAAAGCTGAGGAAAGGATTTCAAAAACCGAAGTCACTAGATAAGACATTTAACGTATAACTCCAGTGTTCCTGTGATGTAAACCCGTCGATTTTCTCTATGGACTTTGGTGAGTTGGAGAGGAACTTCTGTTTCCATCCGGAGAAGCTGTCTGACAACAGGGAAAAGTTGTGAACATATTCACACTGTGTTTGTAGAAGCATCAATGTGCTGCTTTACCACATTTATACCATATGTTATACTATGTTGGACTTAAAAGAGCACTATGAAGTTTCTGCACTTTTACAAGAACACATAGTTCTCCTCTTGTGCAAACACGCTCACCGATACCTGCTGTGTTATGCAACCCTATAATTAAAGGCAGATTGTCAGATATTTATTTCAGCACAGTTCATGTTACTCTCACCATCATTGAGAGGTGGGAGATCTTTTTCATGAAGGCGGCCTTCTCTGTGTCTGCAGCCAACCACTTGTCATAGAAAGACTGAAGGAGAGAAAACCGGCAATGAGTGAACACAAAGTGGAACAAATCATTGTAAAAGAGCATTTTACCAAATCCTTTTCACGTTTATAAGCCAGCGGTGGTGTTTAATTGCAGTCGACATCCGTAATCTTGCATTATTGTAACTCCGACAGTTTTTCTTCCAGTCTGTCTTGTAATCAATCTCCTTTCCTCGCGATCCTCCTTTTATTAAAATATAAAGAGCTAAAGCATTTTCTTAGTTAACTCAGCAGAGGACTCAAACATGCGGCCCCTTGATCTGTTTCCTGCGGCCCGACACTTCATTTCAAGTTTTACCATATCATCTCTGTAAATTATTGCACATCAAAACAAACCCAGTCGTTTTGAAATTCTGTGAAATATCGTTTCGATGCAAATGAAATTCCGACTCCAACAGGAGTGCACCATAATAGTAAGAGTAATGGTGGCAGCACTCTTGGAACCCCATATTGAGGTTTACTTGTTTCAGAGTAAGAAGTCCGACTCTTTTAACAGTTACCTCATTATTGGAATTCCGACTTCTGACTAAAACTGGAACACGCCATAACAGTAAAAGTAGTGGTGGGAGCCATCTTGGAATCCAGTATTAGGGCTGGTGAGGTTGCTCCAAGTTTCCAAGTTAGTATTCCGACTCTCTCAACAGGGACAACCCCGCAACTTGGAAATTCTGACTTCCGACTACAACGGGAATGCACCACAATAGTAAAAGTAGCAAAGGCAGCCATCTTGGAATCCCATAAAGGGATTGGTGGGGTTGCTCAAAATTTCCAAGTCAGACGCCTGATTCTCTCAATGGGAACGCTCCCTCAACACGAAAATTCCGACTTTTGACTACAACTGGAACGCACCATAAGACTGCACCCACTTCCTATTTCCTGTACATGGTCTGCGGCTCAGTCGGTGGAGGGCGGGTGTGTTTTTAGCCTCACCCATGGCAGACTGTTCCTGCAGCTGAACTCCCAGGAGGCGATGTAGGTGGGACACGTGTAGCGGTCCAACACGATGTAGGCCGCCTCGGGGTCAGTCACAAAGTTAAACTCTCCGCATGATGTAGTGTTTCCTCTGGCTGCACACACACACACACACACACACACACACACACACACACACACACACACACACACAGCATACTCAGCTATGCAGCAGTTATAAAGGTGCATTTCCAGGTAATAGAATGATGACCTACAGTCCACGTTCCCTCCCATGATGTAGAGCGCCTTCAGTTTCTTAGGTAAAGAAGGGTCCAGCTGAACTGCTACAGCCAGGTTAGTGAGCGGCGCCATGGCAACGAGAGTCACCTATTGAGGAAAAACAGCAGCACATTTTACAACTGTCCCCACACATAATTGTTTTTGTTTTTCATTTATTTGCCTTGAGACCTCACAATGTTGTGCACACTAATCACGTGAACAAATAAAATCACTTATCATCACTTTCATTGATTTGTTTAGAGGTTTATCCAACTTTGTCACACTTAGTGTCACAAAAATGTCCTCCATAGGTAATTATGTTCATCTACCACATAGAAACACCGGAACCTGACCCACTCATTTGCAGTCACACACCCTCAAGATAAACTCCAGTTAACCTTTTAGTGTTTAGGATTTGAATTGTCGTTAGGTTAGGTTTAGGCATTAACTGGTTTAGGGCTGCAATTATTAATCAATTATTCAATTAATTAACAATTTTGATAATTGTTCAGCTTTTTACATGTGAATATTTTCTGGTTTCTTTGCTCCATATAACCAAGAAATCAATAAAACAAAACAAGACATTTGAGAACATCACCATTCTAGTTTTGACACACACTGATCAATATTTTTTAACATTTTATGGACCAAACAAGTAATAAATTAATTAAAAAGTAATTGTTAGATTAAACTGGTTATGGTGAAGGTTCGGGATAAGGTTTGGTTAGGTTGTACAACTGAATAGAAGTCCTTTATAAGAATAGATTTGTGTATGTGTGCTTGTTTTGCTACTTTAGTAGGTTGTAAGGACGGATTTGTCTGGTCCTCACAACTTTAAAGGGGCTTTTTTGAGGGTTCAGAATCAGTTGTACAGTTACAGAGTGTTACCTCTCCAGGATTCTTGTTCACCATCTTGATGATGGCTTTCGCTCCTTTTCTCTTCTGCAGCAGATCCAGACTCGGAGCATCTGGATCTGGAACATCGCCCAGCCCGTCTTTCCCGTGGTAATCTCCTGCGTTTTTCTTCTGGGCCAGCAGGGGGCCTGAGCAGCCTTTATAAACCGGGATCTGGCAGGAAACAACAGGTCATGTTGCATAATTTTGTTCCTTTGCTGCTGAGGTTACAGTAATTTTTATTATTATTATTATTATTATTATTATACTCACGTCCAGCCTGTTGCAGACTTTCAGCACACGCAGCGTGTTCTTCAGGACGTTTTCCAACGGCGTGTTGCCATGGCAACAGGTGATGCCCAGAACCTCCACGTTAGGGGAGGAGAGGGCCACCATGATGGCCTGAGCGTCGTCCACACCAGTGTCGGCGTCGATGATCAACTTCATCCTACGGTAAAACAAAGAAACATTAACGTTTAATATTTACAGACGTGTGTTACTGTTGTGCAGGGCCCGCTCAAGGCTTTATGGGGCCCTAATTTAATATGGGGCTCCCTCACACCACCACCAAATGTCACTCTTTTGTTTTTTAAAACTTAGAGCAGATGTGCAAATGTGCATTAAATGTGCAACTACAAAATAAAATGCAACATAAATGAGAAACTTAAATAATAAATTGAGAAATCAGAAACATAACAGAATGGCTTCAATGATGACAATTGTTTAAAAAGACTTTGCATTAGATTGTGATTTACAAAGATAAACACTAACCTACACTTCTACAGTTCGTTCACACATGACTTGGACTGGCAGTGTTGCTGTGCCAGAAAGATAAAAATGTACCTTTATCATTTAATTACTTCAGCTCAGAACGGCCTCAGGGCTTCTCAGCAGTTTCTTGTTTTAACAAGAAAGTTTCTGTGTGAAGGTTTGTGCTCCCTGAATGTGTTTTTCTCTTGTTGGTTTTGTTTTAAAAAGGGATCTTGTGTCACATATTGGTTTACCTGCTCATCAGTCAGTGGATTGTAAGAAATATTGTATATGTGGAAGAGAAGGAAACAGGACGAGCAGCACTTGCATTGCAAAAATGACAGTTTTGTGACAATGTCACTGTATTGTACATTGTTTAGAATAATGCAGCTCATGTGTTATTGTTGTAAGACTCAACGCACATTTACAACCACACAAGCACAACATGAAAAACACAATACAGTGTGGAAACAATAAGAAAAATGAATAAAATATACATGAAACAAAGTGCGATGATTTAACATTCGCACATTTAACATAAAATTATTCAATAAAATCAATAAATTGCATTGAGGCAGAACATCTACAACCATATGTTTCTGTCTTCAAGTCATTAAAAAAAACACTTAAAAAGTGTTTGAGGCCAGATTTTTCAGGAATAAACAATCCTTAAGTTTATTAAGGATTTCTTCCTTCGTTCATTCTGAAGGGAATAAGTCCTGGGATATTTTGTCCATCAGTCTGGACTCAGCATATCATTTTTTTAATTTTCACACAATAATTTCTTCAGAGATTCTCCTTATACGTACTGTAGTTTCTTTTATTTTGAAATAACATGAATAATTTGGTGTGTTGGTGTAGTGGTTAGCACTCTTGCTTTTGCAGCCAGAAGACCTGGGTTCACAACCGGGTCAGAACACAGGTTTTTCTGCATGGAGTTTTGATTTGGTGATTAGGTCAAGTGGACGCTAAATTACCCATAGGTGTGGATTGTTTGTCTCTATGTGGCCCTGTGATGGACTGGTGACTTATTCCCACGAAGCACAAGACGAGTGAGTGAATTTGTGTGTTACCAAGTGAAGAATATATCAAAGCTAACTCAACTGTCTCCAGTGCAGTTCACCCTGTGCCTCCTGCAGACAAAATGTACAGTAGGAACGTTTACGCCAGAGACATTCCACACAGACGAGAAACAGCTGGAGGCATTTTCTCACCAGCTGCCATTTTCATGACTTGTTGGTCTGGAGACGCACACGAGTCGAGACAGAATCATTCAAGCGAAAAGTCAAATAAGGACACGTACAGGGCACGTACAGTACAACAGTGTTTGGCAATAACAGGAAACAGGAAGAGAATCTTTTGTGGTCGCATGTTACGAAAAAAAAATTCGCACACGCCCTTAATTTTTACACTTTACTTTTCAATGCTTTAATGCAAATATGATACGTAATTGGTAAAACATGCAACGCGCATATCTTTATCTGTTAATTTTAGCAAAAAAATAATGCCAAAACAGAGATTTTCTGCCAGAAACTGATTTGGGTCGTGGGACCGTGCATTTTTTTACTTGTTGAAACACATGCACCTGTATCACCGAGTGGGCTTTAATTTTACAAATACAACATTCTTCAATTAAGACTAGTGTTTTTGAAGCAAAATTAACGCTTCAGCCACAAGGAATTGACTTTTGGCATTTGATATACTGCACACAACTGCTTATACTTGCCCTTTACAGGTATATCAAGGAAAAACAGTGCCATAAAAACAACTGCAAGACCTCGAATTTCTTCATTCAAAGACATTTGCAAATCATTTTAATTACAGATGTTTACAGTCATAGAAATAAACAAGGATGTCATGCATGCACTGCAAAAACCGCTTCAGTAGAAATAAGCCAAATATCCTTAAATTGATTTACACTGTATTTTTCCTGGCTAGAACATAAATTTAAACACTTTCAGACTGTAATGTTCCATAAAACTAGACAAAACTAGTCAAACTTTAGGGACGTTTAATCATTTCTTACATGACAGAATGTCTTTGATAAGTTACGTAAAATCAATCTTCCGTGTCTCGACTTTAAGAAGTCCTCCGACCTTCTCACACACCAATCCTTTCATGCAAACCATTGTTTTAATCATAATAATTAGTGTTTTCATGAAGACAAAATTTGATACTTGTTCTTAATTTTTCTTTTATTTTTAGGCAAAAAAAAGAAAGAAAGAACTGTCTCCCAGAAACGAGGCCCCTTTTTATGTTATTTTAAATCAGTTTTTGCATAATATATATACAGTATTTGCACGTTAAGATGATTTAATCTGAAGAAAAGCAGCTGCAAATGTCATATATAAATGTTGCGACACGGATTGAAGACTTTTTTAGCACCACACCAGTAATTTGAGCATGTACTGTGATTGTTCTGCCTCTGGCTGTGTCACATGTCTTTTATGATCTGAAATGAGAGAAAGGTGTGAAATTCTTACCTGGTTTTTGGATCCTGACGGATGTTGACTGTGTGAGAGTGAAGATGCTGCTGCTGCTGCTGCTGCTGCTGCTGCTGCTGCTGCTGCTGCTGTTCTGACCTACAGTGTTGCCTTTTAAAGAAAACATACATGAACACGTGTCATTGTATGCAAATGGAGCCGAGAAACCCCTCCTCACTGTCCTCAGGGATGTCTCGGTGACGTAACCTGTTCTGAAGAAGACTGGTTTGAGTTTGTGAAGAATTCTTTTCTAGCGCAGACTTGAAATGGATAGAGTGAAATCCATTATTCTGCAAATAATGTGCAGTTCCAGCTTTAAGGAGTGGCTCATAAAACACATTCTTTTCCACTTAAAATTTAGCCAAACCTCTAAACCACATTTTTCAAGTGTAACCCAGTATCTAGTGAGGCAGGACGACATGGATTATGAATAATAATCTGGATATTAGTGAGATACAGTGTATGTGGATATAAAGCTGCACACAGGTTGTTTCTCTGGACTCATGAAAAGTTAGTGACAGTGACAATACACTGTAAACACACTCTGAAATAAAAATATAATCTACTGTTTATGATGTGGATTACATGATCTTAAAATACACAGTTATGTTTACCTTTCATCTCAGAAAATACCTGCTTTATTTGTTTAAATGAAGAATATTTAGGTGTGTTGGAAACAATGACATTGACTATAAATATGGTCAAATTCTGCTATAACACAATTAGGCTTAAAAATGATAACAAAGAAGTGTTATTAAAGTGAGTTTTTATTTTAAGTATTTTTTTAATCTATATATAATATTTAGTATATTTCACTAATTTATTCAATATAATAAATATGATGATTATTAATGCAACAACCTTTAAAACCAGGAAATTCATCACAGATACTTTATCGTGACGATATCAAAAATCTTAGACCATATATTGTCTCATGTCACCATGTCACCGATCTAATATCCATATGTTGACCAGCCCAAGTGTCTAGTTAATGTTATTTGTTGATTCAGGTTCGAATGTTTACATTTTAATGAGAAATATTGAAATTTTCCCGCGACCCTCAGTGGATAAAGTGGTAGAAAATGTGTGAGATATTGAAATTGTCATCAAAATCGGTGTATTTACCGCCCTCTCTGGTCAAACACCAGCCACTGCATTCAAATTTTGCCGTGGTCACACAAGTTTTACATGCAAAGTCAATGCAACGATGCAAAATGAATCACATTCTACGTGAGCAAATGACGCAAAAATTTCAATTTGTACGAAAAACACCCGGCCAACGTGAATAGTTCGTTTTTGTTATTCACTCACATTGAAAAATTTAGGCTTTGGCGAAAACTTGAAACCAGTCGGCGTTGAGATCCTCCGACTGATCCCTGTCCGGCGGCCAACCAGACGTCACGAAGGAAAAACGTAAACTAATATTGTAAAAGGTTAGAAGAAGAAAAAAGAAAAAGTTCAAAAACAGCACACACATGGTTTCGCTGTGCGTGTGACACGAATGGCGCGATGCGAAAATTTGTGTTCGGTGTGACCGCAGCGTTACCCCACTTTTGCACTAGTTCACTGTTTCGTCGCCCTCTCACCCAATCAGCAAATGGCTTGTTGGCTTGTTGTCCCAGACTCCTCCCCCCTTTTAGCACTGTGTTTAGTACAATTTTTGTTTGCAAATGTTGCTGTAAATGTGGTTAAAAGTGACTTAAACAAACTCGCACCATTTAGTTTGTGAGCGTTTGTCGTTAAATGTTGCTGCTAAATTGAGCACAATCTGCTCAAACATGAAAAGACACATGAAATGAGAACAGTCGCAGGAATCATGTACAGTAACTACGGCGAATAAAACAGCTCACAAGCTGCATAACATCCACAAAATAACAGGATTACACCATACAATAAAAATTACAAAAATAAGTTTCAGTGAAATCAAGAGCAAAAGGGAAGTTGTTACCTTTTGAGTTTTGTTTTGAAGAGTAGCACGTCAGTGACCAGTAACTTGTTCCAAAATATATAAATGCAACATGAACTGAGTTTCCCCGCAACGACAAAGGTAATTACAAAATCCTGCAGAGAGCACGAAACGGGAAGGAACTGAACAAAACCACACTTGTTATTTCAGTTCTACTCTTGAGGGAAAAATCACAATAAAGACTCAGATTAAAGGTCCAGTGTAATATTTTTATAGGCTTACTGGCAGATAATAAATAATCCGATGAATCAGTTCATGTACTGTTTCCTCGTAAAGAATGAATCAGCTGATGAATCAGTTCATGTACTGTTTCCTCGTAAAGAATGAATCAGCTGATGAATCAGTTCATGTATTGTTTCCTCGCAACAAAAACACTTATAAATATAATTCACTCTTGCATTAAATGACCAATAAATGTGTTTGTTACGCTATAGACTTTTTACATTTTACATTTTTACATTTACAGGCCAGCCTAACCTTTAAGTTTGTGTTTACTGAGAAAGTCGGTTAAAACAACGGGGAACTAGACTGTGGGTAAGGGTTAGGGTTAAACTTTTCTCATTTACCCAGGTCATTAAAAAACCTTTTCGCGTTTCCACCAAAATTACCCGTTAAATATTACCCTGGTAAACACTTTATTTGGGTAAATTTAGTACCTACTCGTGACTAGGGACTGTTCAGATTACCAGGAACTTTGGAGGGGCGGGGCTACGTGGAACACATCTTGCAGATGTTTCCTTGTTGCTAATGTAGCAACTTTGTCGCTATATTTAGCGAGTTTTCAGATCCTCTAGAGACTCTTTCAAAAAAGCAACTAGTGACAAATCTAGAGTCTTTTTCTTTATGTTATTTCTTTGTGTTATTTGAGACCTTTGGAGACTTTCGTGTGTTCCCGGGTGAGATAAAAATAAAGAATTTTATGTTTAATTCTGCAGAAGGAACGAGTTTACAGAGCACATGGTTGATCTGTAAAGGAGTTCAAAATGGTCGAGTGAATCACAGCTTGTTATAGACAAAAAATGGTTACATAAGAGAAGACTGTTTGTCCATAAAGGGCAGAAGCAATTAAAACAAAAATGAATGCGGGGGGTAGAAAGATAAAGGTGCGGGAGGTAAGCATTACGCATTCCTTCGGAGAAAGTGGAGACTGGTGGAGGCTGGCAGTGCAGGCATAGTGGCCTCCTCAGTAGAAGATACAATTAAGCAGATATATTAACAACATGGTTGATGTTGTGAAATTGTATTAGATATTGGGATTTTCCTTTACAAGACACTGTGAAAGAACGTATTGTTGTAAAGGTCTTTACACGCCGGACGAAAACCAACGAGAGAAAGATTCTGATGCGACGCAGCATCTCATGAACATCAAGAACGATTAGAAGAAACTAATAAATTATGAGGAGGTATTTTCCACACACACACACACACACATATGCAGCTGCTGTTCTCTGGCTGATGCAGCTCACAGTGATGTCAGTAAAAACTAATTTGAAGCTTGATTTTCACTCCCACCATCTCAGCGAAGCAGCTTAACAAACCCCCCCACACACACACGTCTGTAACTGTTTTATACTTTATTCTTCTTAATTAACATGAAACAGGTTTTGAGAAACAAACACAATCAAGCGATCCACCGGCGTGTTAAATGTTTTGACTGTACGTCATCAACAACACTCAACAACTTTGAGGTGTGATGAAGACGCAAACTACACAAATTAACAGGAACTCGTTTACCCGGGTAAATGAGTTCCTGGTGATAAAAGTTCCTGGTAATTTTGGTGGAAAAGGGGCTTTTATGTTCTCGTATAAGTGTACTGTAGCACTTAGCGTGAGGAACACACAGAAACACCCGCACTGAGTGAGTGATTAATTCAATCTGTAGGTCCTCTTGCACCATAGGAACTTTTCTCATTTAACTGGGTAATTAAAAGACCTTGGGTTTCCACTGAAATACCCGGGTAAATATTACCCTGGTAAATTTAGTACCTACTCCCAACTAGGGACAACTAGGGACTCAGATTAGCAGGAACTTTGGAGAGGCGAGGCTGTGTGGAACACATCTTGCAGGCGTTTCCATGCTGTGAACGTAGCGGCATGGACTCTGCAGTGAGTTAACGAATCTCTTTGGCCCCGCCCACTTCTCTCGCTGGAGTCGAGTGATTCAGTAAGTGATTCAGATCAGTTCGTTCACCCAAACGAATCGTTTTCGAACGAAGCAGCACACGGACACACCAGTACACACAAAACACAAGCAAACTGAACAACATTTACTACTTGCTAGTGGTTAAACACGTTTACCAGCGCATGTTTGGGCAGAATACGTTACAAACTGGACCTTAATGTTACATAACAAACTACCTGCGCTTTTGTTTTGAAAAGTCGCAACCGGAAATGCTACGGGTTTTCTGCTTCCCGTGCTGAATTCGCTTCGTAATCTCAAATTTACATTGTGGGCTGTCTTTATAAACTATTGTTGTCCTGCTTTAGTTTGAATCGCTTGATTTGAAGTTTGTGTTATTCGTAGTTTAAAGCACAAACGAGGAGGATTTGTGTATTGGCTAAGGTTTACGCTGGATTATGATTGTCGGAGACGCCACGGATTAACCTGCTGTGGGTTCCTGTAGTCACGATGTAGTCATACATTTGCGAATACTTAGTTACGTTGTTTATTTGTGAATTTTAGGGAATATGTCCGAGCGGACGCTGAACTATTTTTGGAGTCGGAGGGAGATAAAGCGGAGGGATGCTGCCGAGGTGACGTGGTCTCATGCGGTGAACAGCAGGTGGAAAGTGGAGCACGCGGTGACAGGTGAGTGTGTGTGTGTGTGTAGCTGGTCTTCCTTATGATGTGGGGACCTAAATCTGTCTCCACAGTCACGTTATGGGGACAAAAATCAAGTCCCCATAACGTAAATGACTCCATTTTAAGGTGAAGACATGTTTTAAAGTTAGGCTGAGGTTAGGGTTAGGGTCAGGGTTAGGGTTAGGACACTAGTAATTATGGTTAAGGTTCGAGTAAGTCTCCAGGAAATGAATGGAAGTCAATGTAATGTTCTCTGAAGTCATGGAAACCAGTGTCTGTGTAGCTGGTCTTCCTCATGTTGTGGGGACCTAAATCTGTCTCCACAGTCACGTTATGGGGACTTGTCTTCCTTATGGGGACAAAAATCAAGTCCCCATAACATAACTCCAGGAGATGAATGGAAGTCAATGTAATGTCCTCTGAAGTCATGGAAACCAGTGTGTGTGTGTGTGTTTTTTTCTTCTTGTATTTGTGGCTTTGTGAGGACCAAAAATCGTGTAAACCCTAGAGAGTGAGGACATTTTGACTGGTCGTCACAAGGTTAAAGGGCTTTTTCAGGGTGAAGACCTGGTTTTAGGGTTAGACAGTTAGTTGTGATGGTTAAGGTTAGACCAACGTGGGTGTGTTTGTTCTTGTAAGGATATCATTGAGAGGACCAAAACACATATAAACAAAAGGAAGTGAGGACATTTTGACTGGTCCACGCAACCTTAAAAGGCTTTTTTGGGGTTAATACCTGGTTTTAGGGTTAGGGCACTAGTAATTATCGTTAAGGTTAGAGCAAGTCTCCAGAAAATTAATTTAAGTCAATGCAATGTCCTCTGTAGTCATGGAAACCAGTGTCTGTGTTTGTGTAGCTGGTCGTCCTTATGTTGTGGGGACCTAAATCTGTCTCCACACTCACATTATGGGGACTTGTCTTCCTTATGGGGACAAAAATCAAGTCCCCATAACGTAAACAACTCCATTTTAAGGTGAAGACATGTTTTAAAGTTAGGCTGAGGTTAGGGTTAGGTTAAGGTTAGGGTTAGGACACTAGTAATTATGGTTAAGGTTATAGTAAGCCTCCAGGACATTAATGGAAGTCATTGCAATGTCCCCTGAAGTCATGGAAACCAGAGAGAGAGTGTGTGTATACATGTCTTGAGTAGGCTCTGTGAGGACATTTTAGTTGGTCCACACAAAACTGACTTTTTTGAGGATTAAGACCTGGTTTTAGTGTTAGGGATTTAGTTGTGTTGGTTAAGTTTAGGGTCAGTGGCTCATGAATGCATTATGTCTATGAGTGTCCACACAAAGAAAGCAAAACCAGCATGTGTGTTTGTGTTTGAGGACCAGAAATGTATAAACATAGGTTGTGGGGACATTTTGTCTGGTCATGGAGGTTGGTAAAATATTAGGGATAACATAGGTAGAAGTTTTGAAAATTAATTGGTAAAAATGTGTGGTAACCCAGTTTTATTTTACTGATAGGGCTGAGCCGATACCAAGTATTGTATCGGCTCAGCCCTATCATATTGGTCCCATATTGGTCAAAATCACTGGATCAGATATTGGGACAGATACCAAAAATCCCATACATCGCATGCATCATTATGCACACACTGTAAAAATGTAAATAAAAATCAGCAACATGTTGTGGGCTTTTTTATTTCTTCCTTATGTGAGAAGAATATTTGCTGCGCAGCTGGAGAGCTATGTCTTCGAAATAGCTTGAAATGGTGTTATTAACAGCTTTATAGTTTAAAAGGTCTAAAGTTACTGTATCGGACTGATATCTCCATTGGTCCATACTCTAGTTTGTGATGTCGGTATTGGACACGATAAAGTGGTATGGTGCCGTCCCTATTTATTGACTTAATATAATAACAAATCTCCTGTGATCCAGTTTGTGGAAACGGCTGCTCGACATGAACATGTGTCTAAACAGCAGCTCTATCTCTGGCCTTAGGTCCCACTCATATGCTTGAGGCCGACATAGTCATGAGGGGTCGCGACCCCAGAGAGCCGGTCATGGCTCACCCTCCCGACACAGACAGTGACATCACGCTGAAGCAGTGGCTGGAGGCAGTGAAGACGCATCACAAGGGGATAAAACTAGACTTTAAGAGGTGAGACGTGGTTTGGTTTCCGTCTGAGGGAACGTGTGGCTGAGTGTGATGTTAACACTGTGGACCTTACTGCCCTCTCAGTCTGGACGCAGTGTCTCCGTCTGTGGTCCTGCTGGAGGACGTTCTGCCCGAGCTCAACTGTCCCGTGTGGGTCAATGCAGACGTCGTTTCTGGTCCTGGAGGAAAAGCTGCTCCAGTGGATCCTCGGGCTTTTCTCTCCGCCGTCACGACTTTGCCCTCTGACACTGTGCTGTCCCTCGGCTGGACCACAGGATGGACAGCGGGGACAGAAAACCCGGGTGAAGACACTCACTGCATTACTACTAACTGATAAAAACGTTTATCTTCTTCTTCTTCTATGGGCTTTAACCCCGTCTTGCATCCATGGCATTGCAGTGCTGCCATCTTCTGGATGTAAAAAAACTCCTACACTACCCATGTTCTTCTTTTCTTTAATTTCAGCTGTTGCTGTGTACCTGCAGATGTGTTACTATTCATTAGGGGGCTTTTAATCTGAAATATTTACAGGAAGCATAATGCTGCCACTATGACTCGCCAGCAAACTTATATATATTATAACATTTAGGTTAGATGCACTTTTGGTGTTAAAGCAGCAAAAGTAATTGTCAAAACAGTATAAATGTAAAATAAAGAAAACATACTATATACTATATAATATGTGTAATGTAACGAATGAAAGCGTATCAAAATGAAAATAGATGAGAAATTCAACAAAGAGAGCAGCATTTCTTTACCTAAAGAACAAAATAAAAAATATTTAAAGTTGAAAAAGGTGAAGAATGAGACTTGGCTAGTGCTACAAGCAAGTTTGTTTTTTTTTTCCTTTAATGCTGAATCAGTGGTACGGTCCATTTATACTCCATTTTTGTCTGTTCATATGTCCCAAACATTGTCTCGGTCACTACCCTACATGAGTTGAACCAAATGGAATGTACCAATAGGTCATTTTAAAACACAGTTGAATCAAAGCCACAACAAAAAGTTCAAAACAAGACAAGAAATAAAAGAAACTGTCACAAAAACAAACAAAAATGGTGGTAAAAAAAAATTGCACTGTCCACCATTTTGTTTTGTGTCTTTACAGTTACTGTGTAAAACTTGTAGCTCAAGTGTGAAGGCAGCATTTTCACTGACATGTTTGTTGTTTGCCTTTTGGCTCAGGTTACGGTTGGGACATGGTGCGTGTGATGGATGAGATTTGTAGAAACCTCGAACATCCAGTCACGTTCCCAGTACGGGCAGCTCTGCTCGGCCAGTCCTTCTCTCAGCTCACGTGGCTGCTGCAGCAGTCGGACAGGTGAGATGATCGAATCAAGTGATTCAAACAATGAGCACTAGATTATATAAGCCGGGTTGAAAGTGCAAGCTATGAACGTAAAGCTCTATTGTTGTTGTTGTTGTTGTTTTTTTTTTTTTTTTGGGTGGGGGGGGTTACGTTTTGTTTCTTACATCTTATATAAAAAAAATATAATAATAATGTCATTATATTTGTATGAAATGTTGTAACATATGGCACTTTTCCACGAAACAGTTCCAGCACAGTTTTTTGGGTGGGGGGGGGTTACGTTTTGTTTCTTACATCTTATATAAAAAAAATATAATAATAATATCATTATATTTGTATGAAATGTTATAACATATGGCACTTTTCCACGAAACAGTTCCAGCACAGTTCGGCACGGCTTGACTCAACTTGTTTTTTCTTCTTTGCCTCTCTGTTAGGGATAGTACCTGGTACTTTTTTTAGTCCCTGCTCTGTTGAGGTTCCAGTCGAGCTGATACTAAAATGTGACGTGGACAGACTGCCGGCCACTGATTGGTCAGAGAGCGTCGTCACTGAAAGAGTCACGAGCGCGACGTCCGACACGAGAATCAAAGCGAACAATGGCGAACTGTAGATCAGTTAAAAAGACTTAAAACTTAAAATGCTACGGGTTTTTCTGCTTCCGGTGCCAAATTCGCTTCATAATCTCAAGTTTACATTGTGGGCTGACTTTGTAACTATCGTTGTCCTGCTTTGGTTTTAATCGCTTGGGTTGAAATTTTTGTTATTTGTAATTTAAAGTACAAACAGAGTCGAGCTGAGCTGATAATAAACTGTGACGTGGACAGACTGCCGGCCACTGATTGGTCAGAGAACGTCGTCACTGGAAGAGTCACGAGTGCGACGTCCGACACGAGAATCAAAGCGAACAATGTTGAACTGTAGATCAGTTAAAAAGACTTGAAAATCCTGAAAACATGCGTTAATCTGCAACATTTAACAAGGACATTTGTAAAATGTCCATATTTAACAGAGGACAACAAACGAACAAACCTTGACCTGAACATTTTTACGACTTTGTTACAAACAATAGCGTTCTAGTCGCGTTAGCTTTTACTGTTTCTTATCCAGTGCAGCAGATCCAAATCACAATCACAAAAAAAGGTTAATTTGTTCAGAAGAGTAGTCAAATGAGTGTTTATTTCCTGGATTCACACATGTTAATCCCTGTTAATAATCCGTGTTAATCTCTGTGTGTGTGTTGACAGATACTCCCTGACTGTGTGGAGCAGCCTGAGCGACACATTAACACCTGAGGATTTACTGTTGTACAGAAAACACACTGACATCAGTAGAATCTACTATGACCTGCCTGAGTGTCAGAGGTCAGAGGTCACTGTCACACTGAACCAAAATAACTCATAATGATGAAAACTTCAATCAGGAGTTGTTTGGATACCTGACGCCCCCTGGAGGAGTTAAAACTAAAATGTTCTGAAACTTAAATTCTCCACATTTTTAGGATGAAGGTTCTTGCTACAGCCAGATGTCCAGATTAACCACGAGTGGTCAGCAAAGACTACAGACTGGCATTAATCTCATCCAATAATCTTTATTAAAATGGCCTCCTAATGTTTAATTATATCATCATATCATATATATAAATTTACTTGAGCTATTTTTTTTTTTATTTTTTTTTTATTTATTTTCAATTTAGTGCTGTTTTGCAGAAAGATGTAAGATGTTTTGTACAGTATTTCATGTTTTTGTGTGTTGCAAAGCCTTAGTTTCAGGAAATTGTGTATTTGCAAATGTGAAAAAAAGTAATAATCATTAAAGACTTCAGTAAAGACACCACCTTTAGTTTTTATTTAGAGGTTTGACAAATTGACTTACAGTGTGTGTAAATGTGTTTCAACAAACATGAGGAAAAACTGAAGACAATGAAATTGTGACTATATTAAAAATGTAATTTTGGACAAAAAAACAAACCACATCATATCTATGCTGTGTTGATATTGAAAACCAAATTTATTATCATAGTTTCCAGTTTGTAAAAAGAAATAAGAACAAAATATAAAGAGGAATGGGAATTTGGATGTCAGAGGAGGCAGTGAACGCGCCGTGACCCTCGGGACAGGCAGTGAACGCATCAGAAGAGGACAGACTGGTTGTGGTGACACCGTGATATTTAGGAGCCGTGACAGAGGCTGTGAACGCACCATGAGGTCGGTCAGGGGCCGTGAATGCACCAGGAGGCCAGGGTATCCGTGAACGCACCATGTTTGACATAAAGCCGGGTAGAGGCTGTTAGACAGTCCGTGAACACACCATGAAGACAGTCCGTGACGGCACTATTACCGGTCAACGGCCATGAACGCACCATCGTGACTGACAGGCCGTGAACGCTCTGATCAGCGTAGAGGCCGTGAGACAGTTAGTCCCTGAATGCATCATGATGAAGACAGTCATGGTCAGTGAAGGCACCATAAGGCCCGTCAGAGGCCCGGGCCCGTTAATGCACCATGTCTGACGTGAAGCCGAGTGGAGACCGTGAGATTGTCAAGGTCCACGAACACACCAGTATGAAGACTGTCATGGTCAGTGAAGGCACCATAAGACCGATCAGAGACCATGAACACAACATGGAGACAGTCAGGGCCCATGAACGCGCCATGAAGCCAGGCACAGGCCGTGAAGCCGGTCAGACCGGTCAGGTGAGTGTGACACAGGCAGAAGAGACAGACAGGTTTGTATGTGAACCTGCTTCACTGAGGGGAAAAAGCAAAATATACGGAAAATCATCAACGGGTGAGTTTGTGTTCAAATGTTGAATTAAAAGCGTCGTGTTCACATTCAGTAGCAGGAATATTAACAGTCAACGCGGTGAATGAGTCGGTAGTTCTCACCTCACGTTAACACATGCTGCGTTTGTCGACATAAAATTTTACTGTCACTTTAAAGCGTTTTAAATCTAAAATGTTTAAAAAAAAATGTTTGTCTTTGCTTGTTAAGTCTGGACGTAGCGACATGTTCGGTTCCCTGGTTTATTACAGGGCTAAAGCTTTAGCTCATGCTAACATGTTTACAAGTGTTCGAACCAGGTGTTTACCAGGAGCCACGGTTGAGCAGTTAGCTTAGCATAGATAGCAGGCGACACCTGGTGGCGGCGTTGCCATTCAATGGATCTTACTTTACTATCAATGTTCTCTTTTGTTAGGCTCTCTTTTTTTTTTACAACTATTTGATAGGTAAAAATATCAAATATAAAATCAAATAATAAATGATAAACAGTTGAATTAAAAATATATTTTTTTTATGAATCTTTTGTATTCTAATTGGTAACACTATGAACATATGTAGGTAAAATTATTTCATATCAATGTGAAGTTTTATTTGGGGATAATTATTGTATAAAACGGGCTCATAAATTATATAGAGAAAGACAGTCTTTTTCGTATGTTTAAATGAAAGAAAACTCAAAACCAGTTACCAGTTTCAAATTGAAATTAGTCTTTTATTTTGAAGTACTAATGGAATTGATGAATCCAAAAACAATCTGTGAATGTTTTCAACGTCTTTAATTTAAAAAAAACAACAACAACATTTTGACTGTACTTTTATACTGTTGTCTGTTCTTCCTGTTTGTTTTCCCTTTTTTGTCATCTGACTGTTTTTCACACTATAAGACTTTTTAGGAGATTATACACTTAAATTAAAAGGTTAATTATCAGTATTTTAACGTAATTTCTGCCAAATGCATATTATCCCACCCAAATTTTACACCCTGGACCCCGAAGCAGGCATGTGGATCCATCTGTTTGTATCAACAGTTTGAATATTCTGTACATGTTTTTCCTCCACAGTAATCAGAGTCCAGTTCTTCATGTCTTCAGGAGGAGTTGGTTCTGTCTCCAGGTTCGACCGGGTCCGGGAGGTCCCTCTCTATGACCAGGTCCCTGACGACTACTCATGGCCAGACAAGGACTTCCCGCTGCCTCCACCACCGCTGAACAGACCGGTGCAAGCCGTCAGCTTAGACCCACTTCCTCCACCGCCTCTTCCTGAACAGCCAGCTATCGGACCCGAGTCCTTCTACCCACCCAGCGACGATGAGCCAGCAGAGGGCGACTGTGATGCCATGGACATCAAGCCGGTCCACCGCTTCATCCCTGACTCTGTCAAGAACTTCTTCCGTGGTAACAGCGGTAACCGCGGCAGCAAACGTTGGTCCCTCCCACCCCCGCCGGATCCACCTGCTTCTCACTCTCCCGCACCATCGTCCAAGAAGAGCGCCAAATGCAACACCACGTCAGGTGTCCCCTGCTCCCCGCCTCACTCCGCCCCTCCGTCTCCGTCGCTCCCCGGCTCCTACTGGGACCGTAACGGTAACTCTGGTGCCAGCTACGTCACTAGCAAAGAGCAGGACGGGCTGATGCTCGGCGCCGAAGCTCTCACGTCTGCGTCCGCCATGAACAGTAACGTCTCGTCACAGACCTACCAGGAGCGCGTGGAGGAATACCATCAGCGCTACGCCTACATGAAGTCGTGGGCCGGTCTGCTGAGGATCCTGGGCGGCGTGCAGTTACTGCTCGGCGCGGCTGTGTTCGCCTGCGTCTGCGCTTACGTTCACAAAGACAATGAGTGGTTCAACATGTACGGCTACTCCGGACCACAGCTGTTTGGTGGACTGGGTGGAGGTGTCGGTGGATATGGGGGTGGTTACCAATACACAGGCCCCAAAACTCCCTTTGTCCTGGTGGTAGCTGGCGTTGCGTGGATCGTGACCGTTATTCTGGTCGTTCTCGGGATGTCCATGTATTATAGGACCATCCTCCTGGATTCGTCCTGGTGGCCGCTCACTGAGTGCTCCATAAACCTGGTCCTGGCGATGCTCTTCATCGCCGCAGGTGTGGTGTACGTGAGGGACACCACCCGAGGAGGACTGTGCTACATGCCGGTGTTCAACAACGGAGTCAACGGGGCGTTCTGTCGCACAGAGGCAGGTCAGACGGCAGCCATCGTTTTCCTCTTCATCAACATGGTGCTGTACTTCATCAGTGCGGCAGTGTGTCTGAAGCTGTGGAGACATGAGGCGGCCAGGATGAGGAAGGAGGCGCTGGCAATGGAGGTCTGACACACGCGCACACACACACATTAGCATTTCTATCAGAGTGAGGACCCTCACAGACATAATGCATTCCCTCGCCCCTTACCCTACCTTAACCATCACAACTAGATGCCTAACCCTAACCTAAACCGATTCTAACCCTAACCCTAAAACCAAGTCTCAACTCTGAAAAAGTGAAAAATGTGAGGACCAGCCAAAATGTCTTCACTTTGTAGGGTTTATACGATATTTGGTCCTCACTCTGCAGCAATTACAAGAACACACTCTTACTGAGGACGCTTTCCCTAACCTTTACCATCACAACTAACTGCTTAACCCTATTCTAACCATTTAACCTAACCTTAACCTTCCAAAATGCCCTTTAAACTTGTGAGGACCAGACAAAATGTCCTCCCAAGGCTACTGATAAAATCTCAGATTTTATGCCCCCAATCAAAAGACTAATTTAATGAAATCTACAGCTGCATAATTCAGTTCAACTTTTCAATTTAATTCAATTCATATTTGTGTAGCGCCACATCACAACATACATTATCTCAAGGCTGAAACCTTTACAGTATTACTAAGAAAAGGGGAAACCAACCGTTCACACAATGAGCAAACACTAGGCAGAGAAAAAACTCCCTTTTAACAGGAAGAAATCTCTGACAGAACCAGACTCAAAGATGTGCGGTCATCTGCCTCGACCGGTTGGGGTGAGAGGAAAAAATGGGAGAGAGGAAGAGAAAGAAAAAGAGGCAGGCGAGATAGAGACAGAAGAAACCAGGAGCAGTTATATAACAGTTATATCATAATTCTATCTTCTCTGCCTGGAAGCACACCTCCTTGAAACCTGCTAACTCTCCTGCACCAAATCCCATATAGAAAATCAGCAATTTACATCACAGCACACAGAAGTTGTTGATCCACTGCTGCCTCCGTCGCTAAGTTTAAATATGTTATTTTTTTGAAATGTTTTGTTCAGATATACATCAGTGTCACAAACTGACCACACGAGGCAGCATTAGACCAGCAGCTTCTGTGTTTCTGTGAGTTTAAAAAAACACTTATTTTCTCTAAGGAGTTTGGTGTGGAAGAGTGAGTAGTTCACAATGATTTAAATGCTAAATTTATGCCGTAAACAGTTGCTAATTAAAATTAGGGGTCAAGTGTTTGGTTATTCACTTGATTATAAAAATCAGTTACTGTGACTATTTGTAATATATTAAAAAAAATACAATCTAATGTTTCATTAATTATTGCACGTAAGCAAACCTGTTTCTATTCCAATGACAAGCTAACTTGTGTTGCATATATTACCACAAGGTGGCAGTGGTAGTGAGCATTTAGTTCATGGACTTCATGTGTATTTGGAGTAGTGATGAAATTTACGAGGTTTCTTGAATGCGTCTCGTAAACTCTGCATTACTTTAACTAGCTCGTATGTGCTGGAGTTTAGAATATTTGATAAAAAAATACCATTGAATATTATTTTAGCTCATAATGTCCACCCATTACTTAAAATTAAAATGTTTTTGTGTCGATGCAGTTTATATGGACATGTCATGAATAACTCACCTTCTTCTTCCTGTCAACAAAAAAAAAACCTAGATGAAAACAAATGGATCATCAGTTCCTCTGTCTTTGGTAAGTTACACATTATGGTCTTTTTATTCGACATTAAATCTGCTCATGAAGTGACCACATGACTTGGTCATTGGTCACCTGCTTTAGCTGGGTCCAGCCTCCAGAACCTCGGGGACCACTCCTCTCCCCACCATGCAGCCGGACATCATGGACGCCCCAAACAGTGTAGTCGCCGCTCCGGTGAAGATGCTGCAGCCAGAGATTCTGCAGGGTCACATTCCAGCGGGACACATCCCCAAACCTGTGGTCATAGCCGACTACGTGGCGTAAGTGTTTTCCCCTCTTCAAATTGCATTGTGGATAAAAAGACTCAAGTTAGAGGTCTGAAATATTAATTAAAATGATAATTTTAACCTCAAACTTTGATAAAATTATGTTCACTTTATTGCCAGACTTACAGTATATTTAAATCGAGTAAAATCCCTTTTCTTGTACCATTTGAATTCAAGGTGCAAGTAATAAAAAAGACACACATTAGAGAAAAGAGAAAAATATAATGTATATTAAAGACTATATAAGACAATCATACCTTTATTCTAAGGTCTTAAAATGCCACTAACACAGTGAACTAGACGGCTTTATTTTATCTGGAAAGCTTGTCTGAGATTTGGGTGAATTTATAATTAGTGTTGTGCAATTTTGCACAGTGGAGACTTGAATGAGCAGAACATTTACGTAATTTAGCTGTCTTTATTATGAGAGAGCATAAAGACACACGCAGAGTATAAAGAAGAATAAAACTGAAAATGAGAACGTAAGAATGAAAATGAGACTGTAAAAACAGGAAAATGATGGTGTAAAACCATAAAATGAGGGTGTAAAAAATAACAACAATGACATAATTTTGTCTTCATTATGAGAGCGAACACAGAACATAAAGAAGAATATATACAGCAAGAAAGAGTGTAAAAAAAAAAAAATGAGGGTATAGAAACCGAAGCAGGAAAAACAGAAAATGAGAGTGTAAAAAAAGAAAAACTCAGGGCATAAATGCAGAAAATGTGGCCTAAAAAATAATCATTTGGAGAATTAAGTTGTCTATCAGTGTCTACATTGTCACTGAGCACAGATACGACGATTGGACGTCTCCATCTGCTCTCCCTCTCACTTTAGAAATCCTCGTTCTCAATTTATTTTTTTAAATGTGGAAACACATCTTGGATTAATTGGATTTCCTTGTGTAGAGATTTCTTACTTATTCATGAATCTTAAATGTGTTTGTGGCCAGAAAAAGGTCTTTAAACATCCGCAGGTTCCCTGTCACAATGTTTCCACGTGTGACTGCTAAGTTTGCTGCACTAAACCTTAACGGCAGCAGAATAACAACGTTCAGATTATAAACGATGACCGTGTTGTCCCGTGTTTCCAGTAAATATCCCAGCATACGCACAGACGAAGAGAGGGACCAGTACAGAGCCGTGTTCAACGACCAGTACGCCGAGTACAAGGAGCTGCACGCCGAGGTTCAGGTGATGGCCGCAAAGTTTGAAGAGATGGACAAGATGATGAGCAGCCTCCCCGCACGGCCGTCCAGCCAAATGGTACTAATCTCACTCTAATCCACACAAACAAACAGGATTAAACGTGGGTACAGAGCTACAGTATGTGTACTAACATGCAAACTGTTTTCTTTCAGGAGGAGCAGCGAATCAACAGCATTTTAATGGAATATCAGAGGAAGAAAGCTGTAAGTCCTCATCAATAAATGTGATTTATCATTCATCCACTCACTGGGTGTTCATACATTGATTAAAGGGATAGTTCAGAGTTATTTTTTTAGTGTTTTTGAATCAGGTATTGGCACATTATTAATGGTGACGGAAGGAGAAACTGATTTCAGCCACTTAACAAAAGACTCAACTCATAAGTAATGATCCTGCTGAAGTTTGCAATATCCTTTCAGTACTTTAAAACAGCCTTTTCCAGCTGGAAACTGAAGTTTGTAAACCACTCACTCTCCCACACCAAAGTCCATAGTGAAAATCAGCGATTTTACATCACAGCTTACAGGGGATGTTGAACCACTGCTGCCTCCATCAGTAAGTTCAAATGCCTTATTTTGTCACTTCAGTGTTTAAAAATCCTTTGTTCAGATTTATTTCAGTGACACAAAGTGACCACACGAGGCAGCAGTAGACCAGCAGCTCCTGTGTCCCTGTGAGAAAAACAAAAGACTCTGATAGTAAAATGTACATTAGTTTAAGTCTAGGATATCTCTTGAACAGGTTCACATCTTTATCTCACTGTTAGACAGACTTTTCCAACAGGAAACTGAAGTTTGTAAACCACTCACTCTCCCACACCAAAGTCCATAGAGAAAATCAGTGATTTTAGCTCACAGGGACACAGGAGCTGCTGGTCTACTGCTGCCTCGTGTGGTCACTTTGTGCCACTGAAGTAAATCTGAATAAAAGATTTTATATGCCGAATTGACAAAGACATTTGAAGTTACTGATGGAGGCAGCAGTGGATCAACAAATCCTGCGTGCTGTGATGTAAAATTGTTGATTTTCTCTGTGGACTTTGGTGCGGAGCGGTTTACAAAATTCAAGCTTCTTTAAGCTGAATTTACATTATTTTAATTAGTATGAACCTTTTTTGGTCCTTTTGCTTTTAATAGAATTTTGAAAATAGTTCCCTGCCAGGATCATTGGTGTTTGTATTATTAACTCAAAACGACATAAATCAGGAGGATTCAGAAGGGGGACACTGTCATCCATAGCAGTGTTTGACAAACTTTATATATTTAAAGATGGCAAACTGTCATGATTAATTAAAACTTTATTTCATGCATGTTATTCAAAACGTATACACATAAATCTTAGCTTACAGTAACGCAAATTTGTTTGGGAGCTGAAAACACATCTCCTGCGAGCCATCCTGCGGCCCCCTGATATGTACCGTATATATAAAAAAACACTGATGGAATTAAAACATGTAACATTTTTTACTCAGTTTCTCTTTTTCTTGTCAGGACCCAACGTTTGTGGAGAAAAAGGAGAGGTGCGAGTATCTGAAAAACAAGCTCTCTCACATCAAACAGAAGATTCAGGAGTACAACAAGGTCGCCGACTGGAACGACGGCAACTAAACCAAAATGCACAACAATGCTGAATTTACTGTTTACACACGTGTGATTCAAGAAAACCTGCAGATTTGTGGGTCTGAGGTGAGAACGGACCTCGACACGTGATTTCATTTCATCATGGATGTGCCATAAACGTAAAACAGGTCATAACGAATCACTGTTACGAGCTGAAACATAAAGTTGTTTAGCTCAGCATATAGGGGTGTACATGCAGCGGAACTTTATGTAGATATATTTTAAAGAGAGATTTCAGCTTATTTTTTTTTTTATGTGGTTGAAGTAGATGTTGACACATCCAAGAATTTATCCCACGAGCCAAACAGTGTCTTTAGAAACTGAAGGAAAAGCCATATTTTGCCTCTAAACAAAGGTTTTACCTGCTAAAATCAACACCTGCTTATGTCTACGACATCTTCAGTATATGTTTGCAACTTTATGTCATTGTTAGACTTTTTCTACCTGAAAAGTGATCGCTCACTTTTCCACACCAAAGTCCATAGAGAAAATCAGCGTTTTTAGATCGTGGACAACACAGGAGCTGCTGGTCCACTGCTGCCTCGTGTCGTCCGTCTGTGTCGCTAAGGTTAATTCAAACAAAGGATTTCAAACGCAGATTTGACAAAATAACACATTTGGACTTACTGATGCAGGCAGCAATGGATCGACGACTCCCCAAGTGCTGCGATGTAAAATTTGACATTTTTTAAATGGAGTTTGGTGCAGGAGAATAAGCGGTTGACAAAGTGACACAAAGTTCACAGTATGTGATGAGGGTCACAGTATGTGATGAAGGTGATGAAGGTCACAGTATGTGATGAAGATGAAAACTCGCGAGCCTCCAATCTGACTTATGAGTAATTTATTTTGGTTTTTGTTAATTAATAGATTTACTTTGTAAATGTTTTTATTGTGAACTATATATACTGTTACGTATGAAAACAAACACTTCTATTCTGTGAAATATTGTCGCCAATATTGTTATTGCAATATTATAATGGAATTTTATACTTTTTTATCTTGTGTTTTTTTTTTTTTTTTGTTCTCCAAACAGTTGGACTCTTTCTTTTTTCTTCCCACTTGATCGCCCCCTACTGACCAGACTGGTCATTTTGAGTTTGAGACCCCTGCTGTTACTGAATCACATGACAGCTTGATGTTTTAGGGTTTTTTTTTTTTTAATTCATGCATACGTAAAGTTGTACATTTGGTAAGTTCTCTTGATTTGTTAATGTTGTCATTTTCATACCAATGAAATACTTTTTTTTTAAAAAAAACAAAACAAATGCACAGTCTGTTTTTTGTTTTTGTTTTTTACTTCTCTTGTATTTGCCAAGTCACTGTTCAAACCAAGTTAGTCCAAGACTGTAGTGATTACTGATGTGAAAAATAATTTCTTTATCACTCACTCAATTTCTACTAAGGGTCGCGGGGGGCGCTGGTGCCTATCTCCAGCTAACATAGGGCGAGAGGCAGGGTACACCCTGGACAGGTCGCCAGTCTATAAATAAATGAGATACTTTTTATTAAAACAAATAAAAATGAGTAAAAACAAATTTTAAAAAAAATTGTGTAAATTTACCTTTACATAGTGTCAGATTTTCAAGTTTTTTTTTCTAATCTACATTTAGTTAAAAAAAGAATTATCTGAACGTTCTGTAAAAATTTGCATTTATTTGTAAAATTTGTAAAATTGTAAAAATGTATAATAACTCCTCCAGTTACATTATATCCACAACCTTTTTCTTAATTATTTTTTCTTTTAAATCTACATTTATGAGAAGAAAAAAAATAAGAGAACCTTTTGTAAAAATCTGCTTTAATGCGTAAATTTATCTCATCTAGTGTTGGACGTACAAGTTACAAAGATGCAAAGGCACAACATAGATTTCTTTTAACAATATTTTTATGTGTAACTTTACCTCAGAGAGTGTCAGATTTCAGTCAGTGAAATCTTTGGAAAATTTTGCATTTATGTGTAAAGTCAGTGTCAAAGATGGAGAAAAAAAAAAGCATTTATTTCACATGTCTGAAAAAACAGCTGTGGTGTGATTGGCTGATTTGAAATCAGTGAAATCTGATTACAGGACAACCAGAGTCACCTGACTGAAACAGAGAGAGAGGGTGAATGGGTGAATGGGTGAATGAGTGACATCATCCTGGTTGAACTTGTGTGTCACATATTTCAGCAAGGAGTCATGACAATTTCCAAAACTGACATCAAATAATATGAAAAAATAGGGATTTGGAGAATTTTATTTTTAATTTTTTTTTTTATAAAAACATTTTTTTAAAATTTAAGACACAAAAAGTGACAAAAAAAAAAAGAAGTAAAAAGTCCACCCATGTTCCTTACGTGTGTACACTATTAAAAAAAGAAACCCAAACAAGTTTTTCAGTCCCAGGTTTCAATTTAATTTCTCCACCTACCGTTCTATGAATGGGTGTGTTAATGAAGAACACAAAGGACTCTCATTGTTCATGCGTGCGTAAGTTGATTGAAGCCTGTTGTTTTAAAGATCGTTACCTGAAACTTAAATGATGATCACGTCACATTTGTGTAGAAATTAGGTCAGTGAAAAATGTTTTACACGTATTTCTTACCATTGAATTGAGTGGTGTGATTAACAACAATAAAGAGAGTATGATATATCTGCACTTTTGTAGGGAAACCATTTTTGCTTTATTGAAAACTGTTCTCTGTCGTAAAATACAGGAGCAGAAATACTACACTGTAAAAAAAAAAAACATGCTGTAAAAAAATATCTAAACTGATTTGATTTACCTGGCTCATTAGTTTATTTTTGTTTTTGCAAAATAATACACACTTCAGTTTTGTTTTGAAATTTATGATAAGTTAGTGCTCATTTACTCAATTCTTATACTTTTTTATGTAAAAAATTCATTTTCATTTTACTGCGGAAAAATGTTAAATTTGAGGCAAGCTTCAGTAAATCCTTTATTTTTTTTATTGTTATTTTCATCATTTCAATAATTGTCCAAACTAAATTTAATACACAGCTTTGACCTTTCCAATTAAAAAGAATCGCACCACATTTAACTACCAGGTAAATGTTTTTTTACATAATATTTTTGGTTAAAAAAACAAACAAAAAAAAAAACCTAAATTCTAAAAACTAAAAGATATAAATTGCTACTAAAATGGATGAATTAAATATTTTAACTGGTATAGAACAAAAATCACAAATGTGACTCTGTTAAAAGAATAACATGAAGTTTCAATAATATGTTGTAAAAAATAGGCCCTTGTTTTAAGCAGTCACATTGAAAATGATATATTTTATTCTAATGATGGGTCAAAAAAACAAAGATATACATTTTCGCATCAGAATAGAACAGAATTTAAAAAAATAAAATAAAATAATTACTAAATACTGCAATAAAAATTAGCAAATGGGAACACTATAGTACTAACTCCACTACTACTACAACTACTACTACTATTACTTCAACTACTACTACAACTACTACTACTACTACAACTACTAGTATTACTACTACTATTACAACAACTACTACTACAACTACTACAACTACTACTACTATTACTACAATTACTACAACTACTAATACAATTACTACAACTACTACTACTACTATTACTACTAATACTACAACAGCAACTTCTACTACTATCACTACTACTACTACTACAACAACAACTACTACTACTATTACTACTACTACTAGTACTACAACTACAACTACTACTATTACTACTAATACTACAACAACTACTACAACTACTAGTATTACTACTACTATTACAACAACAACTACTACTACTATTACTACAATTACTACAACTACTACTACTATTACTACTAATACTACAACAGCAACTTCTACTACTATCTCTACTACTACTACTACAACTACTACTACTACTACTATTACTACTACTACTACTACTACTAGTACTATTACTACTAATACTACAACAACTACAACAACTACTACTATTACTACTACTATTACAACAACTACTACTACTATTACTACAACTACTACTAGTAGTATTACTACCACTACTACTACTCGTCCTACTAGTACTAGTACTACAAATAAACAAAGAAATAAACAATCATAGTAACAGGTAGTAAAGCAGGGATGTTGGTAAACCACAGAGGGAGGACAGGTTATTCCTGTATTACCTGGGGAACCGCCCACGTGACCGGCATCACACACCTGTAGGCCCGTCCTTTTTTTTTTGTCAACGATGAGCGCGCGCTCACCTGTACGCGGCCGCGCGCTTCTCCGTGTCTGTGTGTGTGTGTGTTGCTCGTGTTGTCAGTGACTCAGTGAGGATCAGACGGTTCATCAGTGAAGGTGAGTCCAATTTAAAACCAGACACCTTAAAAAAAAAAACACAAACTCGTTTAAAATAAGCGGATATTCATTTAAAGCGGAGCGGACGTGACGATGCGTCCTTTAAAAATAAATAAAAATAAATAAATAAAACATTTAAAAGACGCGTTTATGACAAACGTTTAATTTGGAGCGACGCCATTTTAAGTCTGCCGTGTTTTGCAGTTTTATTTGTTTTGAGCGGGTGTGAAGTGTTTTCTCTTTATTTTTTGTGTTTTCTTTTTATTATTTTCTCTTTAATCTACTAAATTCAGCCTTAAAATAATCATTTATTTCTGCAATTCTCCATTTAAGCCTCACTGGTTAGTTAGTTGTTTTGGTTGGCTGGTTTTGGTGTGATGTATGCAGAGTTGTGTAGAAATGTAAATAGAAACTGAAGCAGGGAGGGAAATGATGAAGCCTGAGGGGAATCTGTGTTTCTGCTGCTTCATCTGTGTGATCTGATCTCCACCCTTATACTGAGCTTTGTTTCACCACAAACACAAACTCATGTGGCTCAGACAGCAAAAATAAAGTCACCAGAATTTCAACTCTACTGATTATGAACTATTTCTACTTTAATATATCTTTGATCGATCTTTCTTTGTTATATGGAGCAAAGAAACCAGAAAATATTCTATTAAATAACTTGTTTTAATTCTTTAAAAGAACACTCTTAGTAGATTATTAAAATTCTTAATGATTAAGTTAGTAATTTTTTTTTGCATTGTAATTGCGCAATATTTTGTACTAGCAAAATAGCAAGTGATGCAGACAGATAAACATCACTGGAATGTGAATTGAAAAGTCTGTTTACCATGATTTTGGCATTTATGGAGTCATTATGTATTTTCATACAGGAACATTGTGTACTAGCTAAAAACTATAGTTTTAAACAAGACTGCATTTACTGTAAGTAGCGTAAAAGTAAGAAAAAGCCCTTGTACTTTGGAAATGACTGATCTGCTGTGAAACAAATTGGACAAAAGTGCTATTAAAAGTAGCAGTGTTTGTATGGTGGTGGCCATCTTGGAGTCTCATATCGGGGTTGGTGAAATTCTGAGTTTCAACTACAAATTGAACGCGCCAAAAAAAACGACAAAACACCGTTATGACCTGCCAACGGATGTCCCTTATTACCTCGATTACACAGTGTTGCAGCAACACCAACCTGCAAAATAAAGAATAAAAAGAAAATAAAAGAAGTTGATGTGAAACATAGTGAAAAACTGAAAATCTGTATCATAAATATGGGTTAAAATTGGTTTGATTAGTGGTTTTGTATTGCGTTTATATGGAAATGTGATAAATAACCACAGGAAAGAGTTGATTTGATTGGGATGTTGAGCATCCACTTTGTATTAAAGACATTTCTTAATTATTTTTTTTCCCTTTTATAGTAAGAAGAGTTTCAGTTGGATATCAGAATGCCGAGAACCAGACACAGCCCCCCGCCGTATCAACCTGGTGGAAGCAAACAGTAAGTTGACCTACATCTGTCCCTCACTGACACACTGACCCAGTACACATGTGCTGTGAACATCCACTCTGTGATGTTTTTGTTTTTGAAGCATTCAAACACCTGTCGTCCACATTAAGTGTGAAAATGCTGCTGCTCCAGGGCCAGTGTTTAGTTCTTAGAGGTTACAACTCGGCTATGGCTATACCGTCTATTTCGTAGCTTGCTGTTTGATTTGTTTTTACCTGTCTTTTACCTTGTATTGCTGTGCCTGTGCAACACGTTTTAAATGGCGTCAATCAGAACGATACGTTTTAGATTCACCTCGTCATTGATTTTATCACAGAAATCTTTCTTACTTTTCACCTTTGTTGTTTCTCATCAGTAGAACCTTCTGAAACTAAGTAAAGAATTTTAGAGGAGAAAAAAAAAAATCCACTTCCTGTTTAAACTGGTGCCCAGTTAACTTAAATGGTCACGTGATGTACGATTTCATATGTGTTAGTTTGGATAAGGAGACATAGCTGAAATGCTTGTCTTTATCTGAAACGCTGTTTACTGGTAACTATTGTTACCCTTTTCCCTCTGGTCAGAAAACCAGTTTAATGCTGGTTTTAAAAAGGTTTTTACTCGTGGGAATGTCATGCACTCTCAGGTTAAATGACTTGGGCAAAATTCAAACACTTTTAATGACCCATGTCTTTTTAGGTCGATTTTCAAAAACTTTCAAGGGCCAAGTTTTATTTTTACATTCACAAACTTTCATTGACTTCAAGGACCTGTGGGAACCCTGTACATGGTACTGTGTGCAAGTCAGCAACTTGTCTACAGTTAGAAATGGAACAGTACTATGTGTGCAACTGATTTGTGAAATAAATACAGCAGAAGTGCTATTGAAGAGGACATTCAGCGGAAAATCAAATGTCTGATGTTTTTCGGTATGTCCTTGTGTCCTTCTTGTAGCTAAACATCACTAAAGTGTCACAATAAACACTTCAGCCACTTCTGAGAAAGAAGGGCTTCTCTGTTTACCTGAGCTCGAGCAAGCGGTTTTGAAAAGTCCAGTTTAGTTACGTAACTAGCACATTTGCCGTGCAGCGAACCCTCCCCCAACAGCTACTCCTGGTCATGGGCGTGAACATTCAACCTGAAGAAGAAGAAGAAGAAGAAGAAGAAGAAGAAGAAGAAGAAGAAGAAGAAGAAGAAGAAGAAGAAGCAGCAGCGCGGAGCAGTCAGTCAGCTGGTAGCTGGCCAATCACAAGAGAGACTCAGTGTTCTGGGGGGTGGGATTTACTCCAAAACTGATTGCCTGTTCAGAGTCTTAATCTGAAGAGACTATGAGGTTTTTGACCATAAATATTATTTAATTTATCTACGTAGACATCAGTAATCTGGATTTTTGGTTCAAAAAGACCATTCTATGTGACCTTTAACGGTAATAGTAGCCATGTTTGTATGTGGCAGTCATCTTGGAATCACATGTCAGGGTTGGTGAGGTGGAAATTCCAAGTTCTGAATACAATTGGAAGATACAATAAGTTTATAGGCACAAAAGGTGGAATGGTTTTGAGTTTCCTTCAGACTGAAGGTGAACGGTCGCACACTTTGACCCGAGCTCTTCTGTCCTCTGTTTTCTCTTGCAGCCACAGCAGCAGACACTCCAACCCGGTCTTTTCCTACTACCCAGGAGACAAGCTGCTCCACTTCTACCGCTGGTCATCGCCACCGGGTGTGATGAAGATCCTGTGCATCATCATCATCATCATGTGCGTGGCTGTGTTCGCCTGTGTGGCCTCCACGCTGGTCTGGGACTATGACATGAGCATGATGGGGATCGGAGGTGGACTGATGCCCGGAGTCGGTTATGGCGGCGCGTACGGCAGCAGTTACGGCGGAGGATATGGCAGTAGTTATGGCGGAGGATATGGCGGAGGATATGGCGGAGGATATGGCGGCTCATACGGTGGTGGCACTGGTTCTTACGGCTACGGAGAAATGCAAATGGATCCCAAAGCAGGCAAAGGCTTCATCATTGCCATTTCAGCCATCACATTTATAGCTGTGCTCATCATATTCGTGCTGGTGGTCTCGAGGCAAAACGCCGCCCGTTCCGCCACGTTCTACCTCGCCGCCACCATCATCTGCGCCATCTTAGCCTTTCTGATGATTATTGCTACGATTGTGTACCTGGTGGCGGTGAACCCCACGGCTCAGTCCACGGGATCGGTGTACTACAGCCAGATCCGTCAGCTGTGTGCGCAGTACCAGACACAGAGCCAGGCTCAGGGCATCTTCCTCAACCAGTACCTGTACCACTACTGCGTGGTGGAGCCACAAGAGGTGAGACATGCTGGTTGTTCTGGGAGGCTGTGGTTATTTGCACAAATAATCACAGATCATTTTTTTACCTCTGCCAAAGTGGTCATGTTTACATGGGTTTATTTGTAAGTTTGTCTTTCTGTTAGCAGCAACTTAACGGCAGACTTTGACGCATCACTCAGAATTTTTTGTGTTGGGTACGCGATCACGCAAATACAGTATGTTCCCAGTTTGGTAAGCAAACCCACTAATGATCAAATTTTCTTTGTCAACACTCATCGGAATTGAACAAATATTGGTGTGTGATCGCAGGATGTCAGCAGGGCTGAAGACTCACTTATTTTTACCCGGAGCACAGTGGAACTGTAACTGAAAATTTTAGGAGCACAAGCAGAAAATTTAGGGACGTACAGTGTGAATTGACTTGCAAAGCAAATATTCACATTTCCTCTAATTTTCACTGTATTGCCGATTAATACGTTGATAATAAATGCAGAAATTACAATGTCCTGTTTTAAGAAGAAGCAGCATAAACACCATGAGACGTGAGACTTCCCCTGTAAAAGGGTTTTTCTCTGGAGTTCTTCCTCACTCGATGTGAGGGTCTAAGGATAGAGGCTTGCTGTGTGTATATATGTACGCTCTACGGTGTTTTATCGTTTTGTCTATCTTGTTTTGTTTTTTAGGTCTTTTAGGTAGTATTTTTCAGTATTTTGTTTTATTTATCTTTTTCTGTATAGCACTTTGTTTCAGTTGTTGTTTTTAAAATACTTTATAAATAAAGTTGGATTGGATTGGAGTTGGATAAAGTATACAAGCTACCATCACAGTCATTACAGTACAATATTTACAATTAATAATAAGTGCCAGCATTATTTGCAAATTTTGTTTTGCATGTTATTGGTGTCATCAGCACAATTTGCAGCTCGTTTCCACTGAAGGCGTATCTGACACATAGCTTTTCTGTCTAGTTTTCATAAAATCCTTATTTTCACGAGAAATGCACAGTTTTTTGAATGTGAATCGAGCCTGAACACAGAACCACAGCAAACAAATCAAATAAATAAAGGCCAAAGCCTTAACAATATGACACTTTTGATAAAAGAGCCGTCTGCCCCCCCTTTCACAAAGTGGTATGATCATAGTCCGTCCTCACATGTGGTTGCAAATCAAAATAAAGTCCCGGTGCTGCCTGAGTGGATTCTCTGCAGAGCTGAGAAGGACCGGCTGAAGGTTCGACCCTTAGAACTCGATTGAATCACCAATTCTATATTTTGATCCACCCGTTTCTCCACCCTGGACGTTTAAAATTTTAAATGCAATTTTTTTTAAAAATTATCTGTTAAAACACATGATGAGTATTGAACTGAACCTTGCCTCTGACACGTGCTGTGGTTCCTGCAGGCCATTGCCATCGTCCTGGGCTTCCTGGTGTTCATCGGCCTCATCATCCTGCTGGTGTTTGCCGTCAAGACTCGAGGTCAGATCCGACGCTGGGGCGAGGAGCGAATTCTCTGGGAGGAGGTGAAGGTCGTCTCAGACGGTCTGCACAACAGCGTCGGGGAGTGGGTGAGTGTGAGTGTGTGCGTGAGTGTCAGTGTGTCTTTTACTCTTGTGTGGCTTCACTCAGGGCCTCGTGCAAGAACCGTTTTCATGAGCAGATTTGTTCTTGAGTGGTGTTCAGGTAGAAAAGTAAACTACATCTGCAACGGTGATGGACGTTGCTTTAAAAAAATGCTCTTTGAATATTCAGTCATGTTATTTGTCAAATATTCAAATATTCTAAACTCCAGCGCATGACATCTAGTTAACGTAACGCGGGGTTCGCTGCGTGTTGAGCTAACAAGATGCATTCAAAGACCCCGGTAAATTTCCTCACTTCTGTGGGATCCACACTGTGTTGAGTCCTCTAAATCCCATAAATTTCCCAGCTTGGGATTAATAAAGTATCAATCAATCAATCAAATACTTGCTGCTGCCCCCTAATGGTGATACTAGATGCCGCACAAAGAAGGTAGTTATTGATGCAGAGGCTACAATTCACGATTATTTTAATCATTTATTTCTCATTTGGTTGATTACTTTCTCTATTAATTGAGTGATCGTTTGGTCCTTAAAATGTCAGGAAAGGCTGAAAAAAGTTGATCCCTCTTTTTCAAACCTCAAAATGAAGATGTTGTCAAACGGCTTGTTTTGTCCACAAGCTAAAATCATTTTTTTTTGTTTTCATGAAGCAAACCCCCAGTAATTTTTAAGAACGTGAAAAAACGGAGAGAAGTTGTTTTAGTTATAGAAAACATTTAAACCTTAACATTAATTGATTACAAATTCAGTTGATGTAATTTAGTAATTCATTGTTGATAAAATATTTGTTTTGTATCTTTTTGTGTGTTTTGTGCTACAAACATTCAAAGTAAATGCATAATTCAATACTCATCTAACCCTCATTTTATTGAGGGTTAGATGAGTATATTTAAAAAAAAAAAAAAATTACTACGATGCTGTTAGGACTGCAACTAACAATTATTTTCATAATCGATTAATCTGTCGATTATTTTCTTGAGTAATCGTTTGGTCCTTTTTCAAACCTGGAAATGATGATGTTTTCAACTGTCTTGTTTTGTCGACAAACCAAAAGGAAGCTGTAAAAAATGTAAAATATTTTTTGATTATAAAATTAGTTGACAATTTAGTAATCAATTAATTAGTGATAAATTGTTGCAGCTCTACAATCATTGATTTAATATTTGCTTTGTATCTTTTTAATAGTCACAGCAACTGATGGACTTTTTTTTTATCAAGCGAAAAACAAATTCCATTAGAAACAACAAATGCTAAAAAATACCCAAAAAGTGCGTTCATTAAAACAATAATAAATACTGTTTAGTGTGTTAAAATCTGGTGTGAGGAAAAGTTGTCGCATTCACCAATTTTCTCGTATTTTTGGATTTTTCTTTCAGGTAGGAACATAATTTATGAGTGGTCCAGACGTGTCGTAGGATCTGCTGTTTCTAAAAGCACATTTTTAACAAATGGATTGTATATCTTTTTATTATTACTTTTTTTCCCCTGGACCCTAGAAATGATCAGAATTTGGTGGTGATCCAGATTCAGGATTTTTCTAATCTGTGTATTGACACTGTGGGAAACTGAGCGGCCTCGGCAGATGTTTGTGCTCTCTGAATGCTTTCTCTAATGTTGATAATTCAGATTATAAATATAATTTTATTCCTCACTGCCTCCTCCCTCATGAACACTCCTTTTTTTAAAAAAAACACACCTTCAAATGTGCTTTTTAATCTGCTATTTTAAATGTGCCATTTAACCCTTTTTTAATGTGCTGTTACTGCTCTTTATTTTCACTGTTTTATATTTTATAGTGCAAAATACATTTAGCTGGTCTCTTGTTTTTGTTTCCTGTGTTTTTGATTTTTTTTGACTCTCCTTTAAAGTGCTGTATAAATAAGACATGTTTTTTTTTTTTAATTAAAATATCAGCTAAATGACCACACGACTCCTTAATGCTGCGAAATTACGAAACTCATGCTTCTTTCCTAAGTGACTTGTCATTAAAATTAGGAAATTAGTGGTGTCAGGAAAAAAATGGTTCATGTTAAAGTCGGGATTCTTAATCTTAAAGACTCTAAATCAATTCAAAACATATTCTTAGTTTCGTCTTGAAATGAAACAGTTTTGATTTGCCAGTACAGTGTAGTGGAAAACCAAGGCTTCAGATTTATGACTAAAAGTGAGCAAGTTTGTGTAAGTTCAGCTTAAATATAATGTGATTTCTTTTCTTTCATCCACTTGTGTTTACGTTGCCTTTTTTCCAAATATAAAAGCTAATTCTAAGGCCTTTTCTCCGCACACAACAGCAGAGTAGACGTTCGAATTAGCAGCTATGTATTCTGAATCCATATGGAATCAAAAAAAAAATTTAATTGTTGGCAATGGAAGCAAAATCGAATTAAGATTCTGAGAGAATTTTAATTCTCAATTTTCACCCGATGAAAGTGTGATTATTTTCATACTTATTAAAATAATGTGTTGACAAATTTCTCAATTAATCGAGTAATCTATCGGTCCATAAAATGTCAATACATTTTCAAACGTCCATGATGATGTTTTCAAATGTCTCGCTTTGCCTACAAACCAAAATGATTCAGTTTGAAGAATAGATGTAGCAAAGAAACCACAAATTGTTAACATTTAAGAAGCTGAAAAACCTGAGAAATTGGTTTTAACTATAAAAAATCATTCAAACAGGTTAATAGATTATAAAATTAGTGGATGATGAATTCAGTTGCGGTCCTACAACGGAATCAATAACAATACAACAAAATTTCACCCAAATGAGCAACAAAGAATCATCTTCACCACCTACAGTTGCAAACATGACTCACAAAGTTTTTCTTTTTCCTTTTCTGTTTTTATTTCAGTTGACTCACTGGTGACACAACATGTTTTTATATTTGATGCTGCTTTACATAGAATAAGAATTTCCTTTGTGGATCCCTGAGCTTATGTTTTAATTTATTCAGTAAAACTGTTAGGAGCCCAAATGCCAACTATCCACACAAGTTGATGTACTTTGACTTTACTAGTTAACTCATGAGGGGAAAAAAGGTGTTAACTAGTTACAATAATGGCTGTTAAAATGCATGCTTTTCACATTAGTTGCACAGAATAATAACGAAGGGCTGATTGTTTAGTTTGAGCAATACCACGCCCAATATTTTAATTAGCAAACATCAGCTTCACTACTTTACTAGTAAGGTTATAAACACCCTTACTATTGTAACTCTTCTTAAATTAATTTGAATATATGATTTTTCAGCTGTGGTGTGTTTTTGTAAGTTTATTTCCATATGCAAAAATTTAAGATAAGGTTTTTGCGTTGTGAAAAAATGATTTCAGAATGAGGACATTTTGATGTGTTTGTACTTTGTAACGCCTCTTAACAGCTGGCTGAGTGTGTGTGGACATATCTATAATGTAAACTCTAATATGTCCCTTTTTTTTCCTCTTACATTTCGTATCGCTAGAGAAACCATGCTAGTAATCCATGTGATGCATAGCAGAAGTTTTAAAACGTAAATCTCACTGCCTGTGTTCTTTTTAGATACATTTTTCGCCTTGATATAGTTACATGATTTTTATTTTCACAACTTTTTGTCATTTTTAGGTTAGAAAAAGGTTAAAATGTCAACTTTGCTAGTTCTAGTGAGTTTGCTAACAATGGCTAATGAGAAAATTAGCCATACATTCCAATTCTGCTCCACTTACATTAAATTAAAATATATATATATATATATATTTACACTACAGATGTTTTGTTTTGCGTCTCCTCTGGTTAAGTTAAGTAAGGCTTTTAGTTCCACTAACTTTAAGCCTTTTTGCCTGGAGACACTTGCTAGCCTGACTGTGTCTGCCGGGCTAACGTAGCAACCCGGATGTGAAAATGCTACTAGGAAATTGGGGAAAACATACACAGAATTTGTGGGTTGTTGCTTAAATTTTAAATTGTGAATAAATTAATTTTACAGTCATTTTATAACTGACTACTTTAAATTCCTTACACAATTTCCAAACTTTCAGGGTTTTCCAAACTTTCTTATATGGGTACCCACTTTTTAAAGATGTCTCTCTCAAAACACAAATGTGCTTTTTAATGTGTTAATTAAAATGTGCTGGGTAATCTCTTTTAATCTTTTGTAATACTTGATCTTGCTGTTTATTGTCAATGTTATATTTTTTAATGTAAACTATTTGTTTCATATGTTTTGGACTCTGTGAAGCGCGACCCAAATCGCAATATAAATTGTGGCAAGAGTAAATTTGTGCCTAATGTTGCAACTTTTTTACAGCCGTATATGTAACAGGTAATATCATTTTGAATTAGTAAACAGAAATAATTTCCAGGAGATGTTTGGTTAATTAATTACAGCTTAATTTTATAAAATATCTTTATGACTCATCTTCCATGACCCATGTGTGGGTCGTAAGGGCAAAGGAAGCAGAGTGAATTATGTCAACGAGAGCGTCCTCGCAGAGATAGAATTACACGAGTGTGTTTGTCTGGTGAGACGTGGAGCAGGGCAGGACGGTTTCATTTGCAGTTTCTGGGTGTGGCCTGTGTTTTCCGAGTCTCAGTTGTACAACGATGCCCTGCACTGTCAGGACGACGACGACCTATAAATATCTTAAACAACATTGCACAGGACTTCGACAGCATAAATAAAGAGTGGATTTAAAGAAATAATGTAAACAAATACTACATAATTGTATATTTCCCGTATTGTCACAGTCATGGTTTGGGTTTTTTATGGCAGTGGCACCAATGAATGTGTTTTCCTGGAAGCTACTTTCATCACAACATAGTTTTCATTCCAGGTATTCCAGCAGTTGTACTGGCTGAGAGACTTCCCGTTCATGTTAGTGGTGGTTTCAGTAGTATTCAGGCATGCAGGAGGGAAAAGCAGAGGAACCGGTTGGTCCTTGTGAAACGGCTCATGTAACCTCTGTTTATCTTATGGTCAAAACTGGTTTCTGTGCTTTTAATGAGGGCAAGAATGAGAGGAGCGCTGCGATAAAACCTCACCGAAACCTAAGGCAAGAAAATCTGTCAGTAAAATTAATTAACATACAGTGTTATAATGTTAGTAATAAAAACAGTTACAGATTGATTTTGATTGTTATATAACTTTAGAAATGTCTAATTGGGGCTGGACGATTTGGCCAAAAAAATTTACTGCAGTAAAGTAATTTCAAATCAGGCAATATCAATTATTACCACCTCAAATATGAGATGATTGAAACCCGATTTTTGCTTTTGGGTCAAAGTTAAAGAAAACAGTAAATGTTGCTAAACAATTCAAAGTGATTAATGTTTAGTGCATGAACCTTACATCGTGAAGCTGCCAATGAAAACAGCCATTGAAAACACCTATATTGATAAATTGAATACATCATTATTGATTTATTGTCTTAAAACTCCCTCCCGAATTATGTTTCTTTTATTTTGATTGAAAACATCAACATGTGAAAGAAAATCCCCCAAAAAACTAAAACTAAAGACAATGTGACTTAAGTCAGAGACGCAGTTGTAATTTGTGCTAGCCATTGTTAGCATTAACGGTCTATATGGTATTTGGCGCATGTCAACACGAATATGTGTTCGACTGATTTACGGTGAAGCAAATATGTTTACTGCAGACTTCAACGCCGCCCCGTGACCTCTGCAATTTCCAAATTGCTACTACAAATTTGGACGCAGCATTATTTGACTGGACTGACAGAATGACGACACTGTAAATTAGTGAACAAAATGAGTTTAATGTTTTTTAAAAACTTTTATTTTGACAGTTTTCCTTAATTAATTGAGTTAAACACTGCTGGTGCAAAACAGGAACTTATTGGTTTGGGATTAAGGGAGGAGTTATGGACGTGTTGCTTTAATTTAAGTATATTATCTTTTTTTTGTTTTGTTTTTTTGTTGGTGGGTTTAATTTGTCCTATTTTGTTTTTTTTATGTTGCTGCACGTATAATGTTATTAATATTACACTGCAGTAACTGTTCATTTGGATTTTGAAAAATGACTCATTAAACTATATTTATATGTATAAACAGATATTGGTCAGGGTTGTTGGACTGAGTGAGGAAAATAACTAGTGAGCAGCAAAATCTGTTAAGAGTTAAAAAGCTGTTTTCTCCTCTGGGGTCAGAATATTAGTGTGTTGCACTCAGGGCAAAGGATTAAAATAAAAAGCTGTGAGGAAGAAAACATTGGACTCAAGTGCTTAATGACCACTAATGTGTATATTTCAGTTGTGATGCTTTTGATGATGTTTTAAAGATGCCTTTTGTTGTTGTTTTTGTTTTTTTGGTTTTTCTTCAGGTGAATAATGTGTCTGGTGACCCAGAGGTACCACTGAATGACACCAATGACAAAGTCTGGGGTTCAAGAGAATATCTGGACACAATAGACAACAACAGACCTCTGTACCTGCCGGGGTAAGTCACGCATCAAACACCCAGACATTACATGACGTTGGTGTAACACTTTCCAATAAGGGCACAATAATTAACAGTCAGTACATGCTGCAATAATCATTTACTGATTGTTAATTAATGTTCTAAGTAAATTAATAATGACAATTATTGAGGTCTCAAGTATAAACCATTGTTAAACTTTGTTAATGCTCTTTGTGACCCTTTTAATTTTAAAAAAATGCCTCAAAAGCCTTCATTTGTGTTTGCAACAATTCTAACAATTCCCCCATAAAATGATGGATTGGCTGCTTGGAATAATAGAATAAGCTGCTACAATAAAGAATAAGACAAAAGTGACAAAGACATGGTGAAATCACCTCAAATAATTTGATATTTTTGGAAACCTTTTATACTAACAAGCTGAAAGAGGGCACTTCGCCCCCCAATGGAACTGAGGCATTTTCCCCACTAATGATCGTTTACTGGGACGAGGACATTTGAACATCTGAACGTTGTATTAGAGCGAAATAAGTTTACAGCTGGAGGAGGGAGGACCATGTTGGCGCCTTGTATGAACTGCAGAGCGTCCACGACCGGGTTAACTAAGAGGACAAACGTGCACATTTTTGTCTTCACAGAGATTCGGACATAAGCAGCTCAGTTGGAGCTCTGAAGGCCAGAGTGAAGGACTACGACACCGGTGCAGAGTCCGGAGACGACCTGGAGGAGGAGGACTTCAGCACGTGAGTGTGAACGGATGAAGGAATGCTTACTAACACTTTGTTGCGACCCCAGGGTCGTAGGTTCCTTTTTCCTTGTATGTTTGAGTCTGCATGTGAGTTTGCGATGGGTTGCAGGTGTGCATGTTTGATTCAATGACGCGTGTGAGTGTCTGGGTCATCTCAGCTGCAGGGGACTTCCCTTCAACCACTCTCAGCCACACTGCCAGCAGACATTTGTGTTCTTGTTCTTTAATAAACCTTTAAAATAGTTCCTTTAGAGTGTTACTGCTGGTTCTGTTGGGAGTTGGGAGTCAGGTTTACCCCTAGGCCTGGTCGTAACAAGTGTCCATCGAGACCAGATCCTTCAGTTTCAGACCAATTTTTTAGTTTGTTCCAGGACGAGGAGGCTGTATATTTAAATGTCCTGGGATTGAAGACATGCTGTTCTGATGGATGTAGACTTTAAGAGCAGACCTGAGATGGACCATTGAACTTAAAAAGTAAAATATGCCAGTTTTTGAATAAGTCAGACCATCTAACACTAGCATGTCAGCTTTGAGAGGATGCATGCTTATTTAACACATCATCATAATCCAGAACAGATGTAAAAGTGGCAGCAACCATCTTCGTTTTGGACTCAAAACACAGACTCAAAACCCAGTTTCAGTCCTTTCACCGGGAACCGAATGTGAGGTATGAAGGAGAGAAAGGAGAAACCCAAATATTGTTACTGTGACACAGATTAGATCCGTGAACTTGAAAAGTGATGATCGTCTGCAGGTTCTAGGTCTTTGATTTTGAGTTTGAACATGAGAACAATATGAATTTTGCTTTGTTTTAAATCATTACAATTAGACTCAACAGTGCCAGGTTGGGTGTGGATGCAGAACTGCATCTGACTGCATCATCAGTGTAAAGATTAAAAATTTCCCTTGTCATTTTTATGCTGATGATTCAGTAATCTGATATGACCCAGGATAATTTGACTCTTGTCTTTGTCTGCAGTTTGTTTCCTTCCATTGTGGATGAGCATGAACGGCTGGTCTACAAACGGGAGTTTGACCGCGATTATCAGGAGTACAAGGACCTGCAGGCCGAGCTGGACAACATCAACATGGACCTGGCTGATCTGGACAAAGAGCTGGACCAGCATCCTGAGGGCAGTCCACAGTTTCTGGTGAGTGTGGGCAACCAAATACTAGGGCTGGGTTCAAACGAGGGTCCACATACTCTGTTCCAGGAACAGTGATTTCTCTCAAAGACTTTGCTCTCACTGGTGTTTCCTTGTAGTGGAGTGTGTGGAGTTTGTACATGAGAGGTTACTGGCAGATTTCCTTATATACTCAAGCAAGTTTCCATGGTTACCTTCTTCTTCTTTGTTTGTCTGTTTGGCCCCAAACAAGAGCACGCCACCTACTGAATGGGAAAGTGGATTCAAACTTCAGTTTTGCGTTCATTTGACATGTAGGCTTCACAAAGACCAACATGGAAATGGGTGGATGATATAATTAGGGCTGCAACGATTATTTGATTAATCGATTATTAAATGAATCGTCAATGTTACGTCCCGGCTCGTAAAAGGGTAGTTAGAGAAGCAACATCAAGAGAAAGTTTGTATAAGGTAAAATGTGTAAGTTTATTTTACAAAGGAGTGATACATCTAGCGATACAACAATATAGTGGCATACATTTGAAATGGGCGGGGGATGCTGTCCCAAACAAAACAAAAGGCAAAAGAAAATGGTTCTTCAAAAGGAAGAAATTAAAATTAATCGGCGACGCCAGTCAAACAACTTAAGTTAACTCCACGCGTTGGCTTTGAGAAAAAGAAAAGAACAAAATACAAAGGTGGAAGAGCATCACTACCTAGTGTTCTCTAACAATGGAATCTCTAACTCTATAGAGTGAATGCGAAGTCAGTAATCTTTAAGTAACACCTGTGCCCAAGCTTTAACATCAACAGCAGAAAATGCCACTCGACAACTAGTGAGGCGCTCTGACTCTCAGAGGCGCGCTGTGCGGAGCGGGAGCCGGCTTCTTGTCACTTCCGTCTGGGGTGGAACGTCTTAGTTCAATGGCAGGCGAGGAACCCAACAGACTAATTTTGCATTTAAGTATTATAATCCAGGCCGTAAAAGTCAATATTTTCAAAAGCGGTTCATCAGGTTGAGTGTTTTTTCAATATTTAAAGCAAGTTCTGAAAAGATGGGGAAAATTATGATGTCATAGCCCCACCTCTCTTTTGCTCTTGCATTTGCACCAATTCGGTGTCAGATTTCACTACCACCACCACTGCTCCCCACTCTCCCTCACTCATTTGTCAAAAATCTTAAATAGAGAGATTTTAGTTAGATTTTATGTTATAACCCACAATAAAATTCCATAATCTTGTATATATATATATATATGTACACTACTCACAATAAGTTAGGGATATTGTGAGAGACTCAGTGGATGTCATACCCTTTTCAAGGTGGCATCAATTTCAACATTCTGTGGGTATAAAAAACTGGTATTGTCAGTAAGTCATTCCAAGTTCATCATTCTAACAGCCATGAACACACGACGTCACTTAATGGACGAGCAGCGCCGCCTGGCCATAGCGTGCAAGCAGTCAGATGTTGCTCGTGAACTTGGTGTGTCTCATTCATTATTAGTAATATCAAAGGGAACTTTTACTTATTTGTTTAAAATTCAGACCAAATAGGAAAAGCACTCATGTAAATAACAATATCCCTAACTTACTGTGAGTAGAGTGTGTATATATATATATATATATATATATATATGAGACAGTACTGTCTTCTGATGATGAACGTCTGTCCTCCTCCTCTCAGGACGCCATGAGTGAATACACCACATTGAAGAATTACAAGAAGGTAGAGTTCATATCTAATCATTTCCAACAGCGTTACAGTTTTTTACATGCTCCTGAATATAGAACAAAAGTTAAATTATTGTAAATAAAATGCAGTTGTTTCACTTCCTCCCTGTGCTCTTTAGTCTCCGGCTTACCAGATAAAGAAGAAGAGGTGCAAGTATCTCAGATCCAAACTGTCGCACATCAAGAAAAAGATCAGCGAATACGACCGCCGACCGTGAACCTTCAGGGAGATTCACTAACCCGTGATTATTCGCCGCCATCACTGTGTTTGAGTTGATCACAAATCTGCAGTTTTTTATGTGATTATCATAGGAGCAGTTAAATCTGTGTCAAAACCAAGGAGGTACCGTGTCGTCAGAGACGAGCAGGTGAAGGAATCATTGAGTTTTTGTTTTGTTTTCATCGTTTTATGTTGTCTTTGATCAACTCTTAAACCTGTTAAGCTTCTCACAAGAACCGTTTTAAAGAACAATCAGTGTATTTTTTCTCCTGAACTCAGAGAATGATGAAGTTTTTGTGTCAGAACTAGTGAAGCAGATAATGTGCTTGTGTTTTTTTTAGTAAAGTTCTTAAAATAAGTGAAGGTGAGATCATGTGACACACCTTCACTGACCATTCCTTGTAAATAATGTTTATTTTTTGGCATGTTTGAGCTGTTTTCTGTAAATGATGAAACCTTTCTGTCCTTAAATGGAGTCGCTCATGTAAACCTGATCAATGAAATGTGTCATCAACATGTCATATTTCTTTTACTGTAATTCATTTTATGTCCATGTTACAAAAACAAACAATAAACTATTCCACCATTTCTCTTACAATTGCAGTCACGTTGTTAGTACTTTTCCTTTACACCCAGTTTTCATTTGAGAACCTAGAGTCAGAATCTGTTTTTAATACAGAGTTAACATGCAAATAAAAAGTTTCTTCAACACAGTTTAAACTTCCTCAACACAGTCCAAAGTCCTTTCAACATTATTTTGTTCTGATTACTTATTATGTTTCCGTTATCGTTCGGAACCAGTGTTGTTAGTCTCCTCTCACGTTTTCTTCCAGAGAAACTGCTGCTCACATATTTTTGTCTTTTTTTTTTTAAATTATTCTCTGTAAAACTTTGAGAAAATTGTGCATAAAAATCACCTTTCTCCTTCACTCTGATACTCGGTTTGAACCTCAGAAGCTCATCGTGCTTATGTCTATATCAACAAAATGCAGCGGGCCACTGCCATGTGATCAGGTGTACCTAATAAAGTGGCTGGTGAGTAAAGTTTTTATTTATATCTATTTGGTTATTTATTTCATGTTTTTAATTAGTCGTCACTCTATGAATAGTTAATTATTTGTATTTCATGAGTACAAATTAATGAGTTAAACCCGCGTGTATTCGCCGCTACGGTAGGTGGCGGTATGCACCTAAAAGTTGGTTACAAGACGGATCTGGAACTTGGCACCGGAAGCTTTTCTGAAAATCGTGTTTCACTCCGGAGGACAAAGTTGTTGCACCGCCGCTGTTTGAGGTACAACAACAACAACGATACAATAAAATACAAGTATCTTGCAAAGTTGGTCAATAAGAAAATGAATTGAGCCGCATTAATTATTTATTAACTGACCGATTGAAAACGTAAATACTGTCGTTTACGTTAGTGTCGTGAAAGACGATGCGAAAGTAGTTCCACAGCTAGCTAGCTAGTTAGCTGTGAAAGACGATCAAGAAATAACTTCATCCATAATTTACAAACTAGATTAAATTAGATTTAAAGAGATTTAATTGATATTTTTTTATTTTCTGGAAAGGTTGTTAATAGTTCGGCTCAGACATATTTTCATTATTCACTCGTGTGAATAATGAATATTCATTAAAATTGCGATAGTAACACGGTCGCGTCGAATTGTGTAGAGTTGAGTTGCAGAATAAACAATGATTATTGTTGTTTCTTACTGAAGTAAAAGTACTATCACTTTACTGAAAATGAACACAATAAAAGAAATTGATTCAATAGATTAATAATTTCACAATCGGTTCACAATTTATAGTTCAGCTAAAGTAACTAGGACTGCAACGATTAATCGATTACTAACGTAATTGTAAACTATTTTGATAGTTGATTAATTGGGTTGTGTTTTATTATTTATTATTTATTTTTCAGCTTCTCAAATATGAATATCAAATATTTTCTGGTTTGTTTGCTCTGTATAACAAGTAAATCATTAATAATCATAGAACATCCTCATGTGAGGTTTGGGAAACACCGATTAACACTTTTCAGCATTTTCTGATATTTTATGGACCAAACTTGAATCGATGAATTGAGAAAATAATCCATAGGTGATTTGATTATTGAAATACTTACCGTACAGGACACAGGAACAACACTTTAACATAAATAGAAAACAGCTGCAATTTTTCCATTTTCCATGGTCCTGTGACATGTAAATATATTTTGACTTTTGATAATGCTTGATTAAACTGTCAGAGATGGTTGTTTTGCATAATCTGTGTGTAGACACAAACATATGAAAATGAAGCTGTTGTTTTCTAGTTCTTTGGCTGTTTGTTGACTTTGTGGCTGTGAAACATGGATGAAGAAACAGAGAGAGCCAAACGCTGGGAAGGCGGCTACGAGAGAACATGGTAAAAGTTTTACAGTACAGTGATTCCTTTCACACCGACTGGTAATCTGTGAGTCTAATCCACTGTTCCTGAATATCCTCAGTGGTTTACAGAGGGTTTAGAGGATTTGGCCAAATATGACACCTTCAAATTCAGCTTAAAAACCCAGCTCTTTTTAGAATTATTCATTTTGTCCAATGATTTCCCCATTTTCCAATTGTTGTTTGTCACTTTTTATTACCTGTTTTAAAATCCCCTAAAAGTTGGTGTTTTGTAAATTCATGGTAGGTGTCAACTGATATCATTTTTTCAGGGCTGTTATTGAAACAGACGAGAGGCCAATGACCAATGAGACCAATAACCAATATTTGGAAGTTATTTGGAAGTTATATTAGGGTTGTTTGTTTTTTTTATTTTTTTATTTATTTTTTGCTTTTATTATTGTAATTATTATGTAACTGTATCTCTTTTACAGGGAGGTGCTAAGGGAAGATGAATCTGGTTCCCTTAAAGCTTCAGTGGAAGAAATCCTGTTCCAGTCCAAGAGGAAAAGGTATGTGTGTGTGTGTGTGTGCAGCTGGTCTTCCTCATGTTGTGGGGACCTAAATCTGTCTCCACAGTCACATTATGGGGACTTGTCTTCCTTATGGGGACAAAAATCAAGTCCCCATAACGTAAATGACTCCATTTTAAGGTGAAGACATGTTTTAAAGTTAGGCTGAGGTTAGGGTTAGGTTAAGGTTAGGGTCAGGGTTAGGGTTAGGACACTAGTAATTATGGTTAAGGTTAGAGTAAGTCTGCAGGAAATGAATAGAAGTCAATGTAATGTCCTCTGAAGTCATGGAAATCAATGTGTGTGTGCATGTGTGCTTGAGAGAGAGAAAACCACAAAGACAATCAAAAAGTGAACAGTAACCGTGTCTTCTTAATCTCTAATCTCCAAACACATGTGTTCTTTTCTGATGCACTTCACACTTTCTTTTTCTCATCATCCTTTACTTCTAAAGAGTAATGTTCAGATTGCACTGGTGTAAAATCGTTCCTTTACAGCTGTGATCAATACCAAGAGCAAAGTGAATGATCGATTTGTTTTTGTCTCAGGGTGATCGAGAGCCACGGACAAGTGAGGCTTGGAATGGTGAGTGACTTCTCTTCCTCATAATCTGTATGGCCTTAAAGTTTGAGATTAACATAGTTGCAGTTGCCACAACAAAATAAATAGAGATGCACAATATATTAGCTGATATTGGCTATAAAATGTATTGTCATACAGTCTGAGGCCACCATTAGATGTTAGATGTTGTTTTAGCAATGCCATAATGACCATACAGTACAATTATTTCTCAACCACTTTATTGGAACACATCCTGAAAATATGGAGAAACACATATGCAGTTTGAAAATAACATCTTTTTCAACAAAAATGCTTGTATAATATCAAATATTGAGTGTGACCTACATTTCCACTTGAACAATAACACAACCATGGCTCTTTAAAACCTGGAATGGAACCCTAATGTTATTGGTCAAACCTGTGTTTCTCCTACTATTTCATGCCAACAAATAGCTGCTGTGAAAAAGGTCTATTATACCTGGTTTACTCCAGACATGTTGGAGCATTACATACACATGTTGCAAAAGTTCAACTCACTGACAGGTTGATCATATAGTAGAAGACTGACTTTTAGTCACATGTTTTCAATCTGAACGCCAACGATCACAAAAGTGACATAAAAACAACAAAACTGATGGTGGCCTAAGACTTATGCACACTACTGTAAATCGGCAAAACATGGTAAGATCCCTTTATGTGACTAATGACTAAAACAGTCAACTGAAGAAGCTGCTACTTCCTTGACTTTTATGCTGGCGCCCTCTACAGCTACTGTTGATATAATGTTCTGCCTGTAAGTCACTGAGGTTTTCCCGTCTCTTGCTGTAGATGCGTCACCTCTATGTGGTGATTGACTGTTCCAGAACGATGGAAGACCAGGATTTAAAACCAAACCGTCTCACCTCGACTCTGAAGGTAAACGTGACAACAAATTTGTCACCCTCTACAACCACAGCAGCAGCAGCAGCAGCAGCAGCCACACGCTGTTTATTTTTTATTTGTTTCGTTTATTTGACACGGACAATTCTTTTTCTCATAATCACAAATCATGTTCTCAAATGTCTTGTTTTGTCCACAAACTAAAATATAGCAATTTTAATGATTTCTTTGTTATGCGGAGCAAAGAAACTGGAAAATATTCTGATTTAAGAAGCTGAAAAATCTGAGAAACTTGTTTTAATTACAAAAACAAATACTCAAACCAATTAAATCAACTTTCAAAATAGTTGCAGATTATTTTACCCATCAAATAATCTGTAAATTGTCTATTTGTTGCAGGCTTAGATCACAGTAATTGTATAAATTAATGCAATGGCATGGAAAAGTAAAAACAAGTGGGTTTACGTGCTTTAGGCTCTAAAAAACTTAATTCATTTGGAGAAATGTTGATAATAATCATAATAATATCAATAATTTGAATAATCGTACCTTAATAAAAAGCTACTAACGTTTACCTTCTCTCTCTTTTTCTCTGCAGCTAATGGAAGCGTTTGTTGATGAGTATTTTGACCAAAACCCCATCAGTCAGGTAAATAAATAAACACAGTCCTGATCATTTCTCTGCCTGTTTTTACACTTTTCTTTTATTAATATTTTGTTTTTTACAGTGTTTTTAACACGTTCATATCATTCTGTCCTCATCTATTTAAAATCTGGAGACATTTCTGACTTTGCTTAACATGTTGGGAGGTTTGTCGACTAAAAAAAAGAGACTAATTTACATTTTACAGGTTTGTGAACACAATGACTGATGAGATATTCCAGTTTTACAGAATTATCAGAACTGATTGGTCATCGTACCATGTGCATTTGTTTATTACCGGTACTGGAACCAGAAAACAAGGAAACAATCCCTAATACTTTAACTGATTGTGTCTGTTTTAAGCTTCTTTTGGACGTTGTCTGACTCAAAGCTTGTGTTGTGTTTTCTCAGGTTGGCATCATCACCACAAAGAATAAGAGAGCTGAGAAGCTGACTGACCTGGCAGGTGAGCGTCCACATCAACTGTTAAAGCCGCTGTCCTTAAGTCCTTACGTTACAATCGTTACAATCTGTGTTGCACAGCTCTATACTCTTTACTTGGACTTTAAAACACTGTGACGTGTCTTGTTTCACTGTCAGGAAACCCCAAGAAACACATTGCGGCTCTGAAGAAGGCGGCGGTGGACACAGTGTGTGGAGGTGAACCGTCCCTCTACAACGCTCTCAACCTGGCCCTGCAGTCCCTCAAGTAGGTTCTGCAGAGGAAACTAAATCTAAATTCCTGTCAGAATATTAGAAAAATAGCCCTCATGGTGTTATTTGGTTATACACAGTACTGTGCATAAGTCTTAGGCCACCAGCTTTGTTGTCACTTTTGTGATCGTTGGCGTTTAGATTGAAAAGATGTGACTAAAAGTCAGTCTTCTACTATATGATCAACCTGTCAGTGAGTTGAACTTGTGCAACATGTGTATGTAATGCTCCAACATGTCTGGAGTAAACCAGGTATAATAGACCTTTTTCACAGCAGCTATTTGTTGCCATGAAATAGTGGTCATTATAGCATTGCTAAAACAACACATCTAATGGTGGCCTAAGACTTTTGGACAGTACCGTCTATGGGTGACATTTTTGGAGGTGACATTTTTAGCAACATATAAGTGATTAAAACCCTTAAAATGTTGATTTTGACGACATGTGGACTTTATTATCAAGGCACATGCCTGGACACACGAGCCGTGAGATCCTGATCATCCTCAGCAGCCTCACTACGTGTGACCCAGCCAACATCTATGAACTCATCAAGGTGAGGTCTCACTCTGACCTGGAAATCGTACATACTGTATCTGCTTATATGTCCGTCACGTGTGTGACCGCGTTGCTCGTCTGTCAGACTCTGACGTCCCTGAAGGTGCGGGTGTCGGTGATCGGCCTGTCGGCAGAGGTGCGGGTGTGCACGGTGTTGACCAGGGAGACGGGCGGTTTGTACCACGTCATCCTGGACGAGAGTCACTTCAAAGACCTCCTGATGATGCACGTCAAACCTCCACCCGCCAGCTCCTCATCTGAATGCTCTCTAATACGCATGGGTCAGTTTATACATTGCGCCAACACACCAGCCACTTAGCCGCTCCTTAAGTCTATGGTATCTTAACAAGTCATCTGTCACTTTTCCTCAACATTTGACAGCCTTTTCCGGCTGGAAACAAAAGTTTGAAAACTGCTCACCAAAATCCATAGAGAAAGTCAATGATTTAACATCACAGCACGCAGGAGTTGTTGATCCACTCCTGCCTCCATCAGCAAGTTTAAATGTGTTATTTTGTGATGGTCGTGTTTGAGATCCCTTATTTGGATTTACCTCGGTGACTCAAACTGACCACACGAGGCAGCAGTGGACCAGCAGCTCCACTGTCCCAGTGTGCTAGAATTTGTGATTTCCTCTATGGACTTTGGTGTGGGAGAGTGAGTGGTTTATTAACCCAGTTTCCAGGTGGAAAAGGCTGTCCAATGATGAGATAAAGTGGGGAACATATTCTTAAAATTATATAAACTTAAGTTGGCATAGATTTTTTTTTATTAAATTAGTCTTTTGTTAAGTTTGGGTCCTAGGCTCGTTCCAGTGCAATTTCAAAAAAACGTACATGATCCGTTTAACATGAATGTAAAATTGGAAAGTGAAGCTGTAGTGTATGTAACTGATATTTTCTGTGGTAAAATACATTCATGAAGGCCATTTTTGCTCCTCATCGATAAGGTTAACATTATTTATGACTGTTAAACCTGACATATTTGATCTGTGTGGGTTTGCTCTCAGGTTTTCCTCAGCACACCATCGCTTGTCCGACAGACCAGGACGCCAAACCTTCATTTAGCATGTCGTAAGTAGAAAATGGTCGAAGTTACACCTTCAGGCCTTAGGACCTGGTTTTGAATTCAGGTTAGAATTAAATGGTTAAATGGTTATGGTTAAGGTTAGTGATAAGGCTGCGTTTAGTCTGTCAAAATGAATTAAAGTCAGTGTAGAGGAACAGCTGCACAAACCAGTGTGTGCGTTTGTGTCTCCCCCAGTCACTTGGACAGCAGCAGCAGCAGCAGTGATGCAGCTCTGTCTCTGGGAGGATACTTCTGTCCACAGTGCCACGCCAAGTACACAGAGCTTCCAGTGGAGTGTAAAGTCTGTGGTATGTCTGAAGGAAGGATTCACTGTACTTTGTCTTGGAGATCAAACGTCAGTTTGAAGTGTGTGTGCGTGTCTTGTATCATCTCTAAGGTTTGACTCTGGTGTCGGCGCCACATCTGGCCAGATCCTTCCATCATCTCTTCCCCCTCCAGGCGTTTACAGAGAGTCCAGTGGAGGAGCTTCAGCAGCGAGACAGGTGAAGCTGATACAAACACGGGGGCTTTTCATGACTTCAGTCCTAGAGACTCACTCTAACCTTACCCATAACCACCACTTTAGAGTTCATTTTAAAATCCTTCTATTTGCTTTTAAATCCTTAAATGGTCTTGCCCCGCCATACCTCGCAGAGCTGCTTCATCCTTATACTCCTGCCCGGTCTTTGAGGTCAGCTGATCAGCTGCTCCTACAGATTCCTAAATCTAAACGGAAGCTTAGAGGGGACAGAGCTTTTTCTGTTGCTGCGCCTCGATTGTGGAATGATCTTCCTTTACATATTAGACAGACCCCTTCTCTGTCTGTTTTTAAAAAGCATCTTAAGACCCATTTTTACTCTTTGGCTTTAAACCCAGTATGAGGCATTGATTTTACCTGTTTTTATTGGTTTTATGTTTGTTTGTTTGTTTGTTTGTTTGTTTTTTTTGTGTATATACAAAGGTGTGTGTGAGTGAGAGAGAGAGTATGTGTGTGTGTGTGTATATATATATTATGCATATGTATGCAGTGTGTATGTAGGTATGTATGTTTCTTATGCATGTTTGTGCATATGTATGTGTATATAGCCCATTTCATCTGCTGCACGGATGTACTGTATGTGTGTGTACATAAGTACAATCAACAGTGTTTTACGTGTTGTCTATCTTTTAGCATGTTTCAGTAGTTTATCTTATTCTTCTCTAATGTACAGCACTTTGCCTCAGCTGTTGTTGCTTTTAAAGTGCTTTATAAATAAAGTTGGATTGGATTGGATTGGATTGGATTGGATTGGATTGGATTGGATTGGATTGGATTGGACTGACCTAACCCTAACCTTAACCTCATACAACCATACAACACATCTTCACCTTAAAATGTAAAAATGTACAATATGGGGACATTATTTTTGTCCCTATACAGAACACAAGTCCCCATAATGTGACTGTGTAAACATTTTAGGTCCCCACAATATAAATAATACCTGGAACACACACTCCATAAATATAATACATTCCCGAGCCCCTAACATTAACTATCACAACTAAACCCCAACCCTTAACCAAAACCTAATTCTAACCCTAAAACTAAGTCTTAACCACCAAAAGGTGTGACGACTGGGCAATATGTCCTCATTCCCTGTGGTTGAGAGGCATTTTCTGTCTCACAGTCTGCATCTAAACCTGTTGTCATGTGGTTTCAGGTTCTGTCAAGCATGTCAGGGGGAGCTGAAGGAAAGAATTGTGAGTACGCAGTTCCTGAATTGTGACTTTTAACCGTTAAAGCAGAGAAAAAAAAGAGTCGAATATCCACTAAATACAGTCACAGTTGACAACTGCAGAGAGGATCAGTCCTATACAACATGAAAGATCAAGTATTTTGTTTAAGTTTAAAAACTTGAGACAGGACGTTGCTTAAAGAAAGACAAACTTACAGATAAATTCTCACTATTAAGACATAACCAAGGTAAAAATTGACTGATTTTATCTTCCTCTGTCTGTCTTCCGTGTTTGCAGATGTTCACATGTCCGTCTTGTCGCAGTGTTTTCTGTATGGAGTGTGACCTCTTCATCCACGACGCTCTGCACTGCTGCCCCTGTTGTATCCACAGTCACACCACCCACTGACACTGACACGTCAAACACACACCAGGCTCATCATGTGCCACGTTGGTCATCATGTGATGGTTGCAATGCAAAGAAAGGCACAAAAGTGTCCGAAACTTTTAAAGACAGTGTTGAGATGAACTTAGAAAACTTCTGTTAAGAAGTGAATGTCAAACAACGAAATCTTGAAATGTGATTTTCTACCTTCTACCTGATTGAAAACTAATGTGACAGTTTTCATTGCAAATATGTGGAGCCTGGTGAGGTGACGTCGGTGGGAAAAACAAAATCACGTGCCCACGCAATATCAATGCCGTGGTAATAATGTGTTAGAACGAGATGCATAGTGCGTTCCCACGCAATAATTACAATTTTGCCACCCATGAATAACTTGTTTTATCGTTATTTGTTTGTTATATACGAGGGCAAGATGGAGGCAGATAATCTGCTGTGGGAGAAGCTGAACGAAGAAGATATGCTGTTATTATTGTTTGTGTTATTGTTGTGACAAAAGGGTGGGTTTTTCCCACCACATTAAGGTAGACAATCAGCTACAACTTCATTTATACATCATAATGGGAAAATAAAACCATAATTTTTGGCCAGATTTTTTTTAATCCAGTATATTACTTAATATCAGTTCCTTAACAAAATCACTTTAGACATCACTGGTCTCCAACATCTATTTTTCATAATTTATGCTACTTTTTATTCACAACATTAGCTAAAAACATCACCATAATACAGTGTAATGCCTCTAAAATCACTATAGACGTTATATTTTTCCTGTAGATTATACTACAACAACAATTTTGGAAAACAAACATACTTATTCTATATTTCTGGGAAATATAGAATAAAAAGTATGTGTTTTTTTTTTTTTCCAAATTAGGGTTTGTAGTATAATCTAGAGACTGATAAAGTGTAGTTATTTTAGAGTCACTGCACTGTATTATGTGAGGATATCGAGCAAAGAGACATTTTGTACTGTCTCTTCGCACTTTAATCACAACCTGCTGCTCATGGAGGACGACTTGTGAGGATGGAAACAAGGTTGTAGCTGTAGGACAGTTTAAGAAAGTGATATTTTTTCCCCACAGATGTCACCACTCGGGCTCTGTATGTATGTCTAAACTTGATTTATTATTCACAGCGTACAGCCCCATCAAAAAATACTGTAACAGCAAGATTAACTTTTATATATATATATATATTTTTTTTTGCTGTTCACTGAGGACATTTGAGTTTACAGATGAAGAATGAGTTTTGGACAGAAATTATTTACATCGACTATATTTACATCGTGTATGTGTGTGTGTGAACTGAGCTGCTTTATATCACTGTTTATATATAGTGTTTATACACCGTTTTGTAAAATAGTTACAATAAATCATGTTTTTGTATTTTTGCCTTTTTCAGTATGATCTGTATGAGTTTAAAATGTGTCTTCATCCAGTTTACAGTTTAAATATCGCATTTGTCATCACAAGCCTGGGTAATAAGACCAAAAAGATTACTCTTGCAATAGAAATATTTATAAATTAATGAATGTAGGCATCTATTTATATAGTAAATATCAGATAATTAAAAATTAATGTTAGCCTCTGAGTGAAAGTTGAAGGAACCAGTTAACTGGTTTTAATACAATTCAAAACATTAAAAGCAATTGCATGTTTTACCTCATTGTTCTCACATTGCTAAACATCAATATGTGGTGAATATTAGTTGTATTTCTCTTGAAGAAAATCTTACTTGTTTTATAACACAACCTCAGTCATTACAAGTGATTCTGTTTGTTTTAACGACGAAATTCGTTTTGCTAATTATTTTTTTTGGACAGAAATCTTAAAAGATTCGCCTTTTCCAAACCACAAAAGGTATTTTTGGGAGTATGGAGGGAAAAAAATGCACTGAACAATAAACATGTACTGTTGTTGATCCACAAAACAAAATGGAAAGAAAAACATGTTAAGTTAATGTTTCAAATAAACAAAATTTACCAAATAAGAAAATAAGGAAAATAAAATCAAAATATATGAGAGCTAAAGGACGAAAGCAAAATAGAAAGAAACTGAAAAGCACCACAAATGGGGAAAAAAATTGAAATAAATCACAATAAAAAATAACATTTAAAATTTGCTAAATTACAGCTGAATTTTTTTTTTCCCATAAAATACTAACAAAAAAATTGTTAAAAAAAACCCAAACCTTTTAAATAATTTTTAAAAAATTACAGCAAAAGTAAAGAGAAAATTTTGTCAACGGGATATTTCAAATATTCAAATTGTTTAATCATAATTTTATTTGTTTATTATTTCATGTGCGTCAAACCGGAAGTAATTGCCGCTTTCCGGTGGCGGGAGATTTGGAGTCGTCGTGTGACAGTGCCGTGTGGAGTTTTTCTGAGAAATAAAAAAAGAAAAAAGAAAATGTCCCGAGTTCTGAACGGTATCGTGGCGGTTTGTCCGGACCTGGGCATCGGGACAAACGGAAACCTGCCCTGGCATCCGGTCCGACTCAGGTAAGTCACGCGACAGTGAACGGTTATATGTGTAAAACGAGTCTGGAAACAACAGAACACCTGGTTTATGAATGTGAGACGGTTAGAAAATCCCTCCACAATCTGATGTCGTCCAGCTCCAGAAACATAGACTTTTGGTCCTTTTGAAAATATTCAAATAGGTGTAATCAAGGATAAATAAAAAAAAAATAGAATTTTTAGTGAATAATCTCGTTATTATCACAAAACATTACATACATAAGTGTCGTTATGCTAAATCCCCTCCCTCATGGTTTGCCCAAAAATGAAATTTCTTTATTACAAAGATGTCTGAAACTAATAGATAATCCCCAGGCAATTAAATTATATAATTATATAGCAGAACTTAACTTATCCTGAACCCCCTGTACTTTATTTATTTGGTTTTATTATTTATTTTATGTTCCTTTTAATTTATAAATTTTAATTAGTGTACTACATCTATTTGTTATATGGTATATGGTGAGAATCTGTATACTGTTAAGTGTATGTTGTAGAATGAGTTTTGTCATTGTTCATGTTTTTGTTTCTTTAAATAAAGTTTAAAAAAAAAAAAAAAAAAAGCTCCAGTGTTTTCACAGACGCCGCCTGACCCAAACTCTTAATGTTGTGTTTTTGTTCTTTCCTAGTAACGAATTTAAGCATTTCAGGACCATGACAGCGACCTCTTCAGTTGAAGGTAAAACAAAATTCATTTTTTATGGAATTTTTTTTTCTGGGTTATTTTAAGATAAACAGTCCCTGATTCCGCTGAGTCGGAGGTCAAAGGTCAGTTTGACACAGTTACACATTTACAGTCAAGTTGATGATACACAAGAAAGACAGAACTTTGTTTCCATGCTTACCACTTAGAGCAGAGGTTCTAAACACACGGCCCGCAGGCCACATGTGGACCCTCCCTCAATTTTTTGCGGCCCATCCCTATATATATATATATATATATATATATATATATATATATATATATATATGAGCATGTTTACTATTTTTATCACAGTTGTCCATATGTTACCAACACTTTTACTTTGAAATTCTGTGAAACATCATCATGAATATTGTTACTGCATTGTCTTGATGGAATATTGGGATATGATTTTAAGATACATTCCCACATAGTTTTAGTTTTTCTTCTCATGACACTCACTGGCCCCCAGGCCGTTTGAGTTTGAGACTAATGACTTAAATGAATGAATAAAAATCTGAATAAAAGTTACATTTCAAATGTACAATCATTCAAAATTATGATGAATCGCTACATAAAATTTGGTGGGAGGGATTGAAAAATCCTGGCTTGTTTTGTCCACAAACCAAAAAGAGTATTTATGATTTCTTTTTTTTTTTTTTTATGGAGCAAAGAAACCAGAAAACACTCACATTTAAGAAGCTGAAAAATCTGAGAAAGTGGTTTTAACAATAAGAAAAACATTCAAACCAATTACGATTAATTTAGTAATGCATGAGTCATATTTACTGGACATTGGACAGTGAATGGAATATATATTATTTAGTCAGCATTTGCTTCTCAGAAATGTGAATATCCTTCATTTAAAGAATAAAGCAGGTATTATCTGAAATGAAAGGTAATAATAGCTGTGCATTTTAAGATCATGTAATACTGATAAACATAAACAGTAGACATTTTATTTTAGAGTGTATTTACAGTGTAAACCAACATCTCAAAAGAAAACTATGAGTCCAGAGAAATGAACTGTGTGCAGCTTTACATCCACATTATTTTATTTATTTTTCTACATTTTAAAATAAAACACATACAGTAAAGGTAACTACAGCGAGTCTCCGATCGCAGTTGCACACACGGGTTGTTGTGAGAAATTTAGAACAGTTTCTATTATTGAACTATATATATATATAACATATAAATGGAGAACGTGACTGCAGTGTTGTTTTCTTGCAAACAGGCAAAAAGAACGTGGTGATCATGGGCAGAAAGACGTGGTTTTCCATCCCGGAGAAGAACCGACCTTTGAACAACAGGATCAACATCGTCCTCAGCAGACAGTGCAAGTATGTGTCACACTGACTGCGGGCCACATATGCACCACTGGGGGGCGCCAAGGGAAACTCATTTGTCTTGGGGGGCCACATTCAAGTCTGGTCAGGAGGCGGCCAGTCATGGTCACGGTATTCTGTCATAATATAATAAATAACAACATTTGCGATGTTATTTTAGATCATTTCAAAATAAAGGAGTTTGTTTTGATGCTTAAGGATATATAATTCACAATTTAAGAAAACCTTTCTGATGGAAAATGAAACTAAATATCACTTTTAAGGGTGTAGTGTATGTAAAACAAAGATGACACAGCTTTTTATTGATTTTTGTGAGGGAAAACAACTGTCTAAATGTAGCATTTTTTATAATTAACTACTTTTTTTCCTCGTGAAAGTGTGAATATCTGCAGTATTTATGTAGTCACCAGAGTAAAGACAGTGGAGTTGGCTTATCTTGTCACAGAGGGCGAACTGAACCTTTAAGTCAACAACTAATGTGATGATTCGTCGAGGAAAAGGTTCAAACGTGTTTCTTTGGGGGCGTCTTTCCATGAATGTCTTTTCCTAAGTTGGATGTATTTGACTCAGCAGGATGTAAAGTGAACGTCACACAGTTTTACCTGCCTGTGTTCCTGTAGACTGCCCCCTGCTGGAGCTCATCACCTCGCAGCAGACTTCAGCTCAGCCCTGAGACTCGTCGAGACAGAACTGGCAGATCAGGCCGACCAGGTCTGGATTATTGGAGGCAGTTCTCTCTACAAGGTACTGCATCATCAAAGAGGATGAGGAGGAGGAGGAGGAGGAGGAGGAGCCACCCTGAACACTCAGATTATTATTCTTTAAATGTTTTTGTTTTGGTTTTTGGTGTTTAAAACTGCCACTGAAATTTGCGATTTTCACGTTAGAATTCTTGAAAGTTCTTGAAACGGTAAAAAGAATTCACAATGTTGTGATTAATTAACAATTAACGCAGATTCAACCAGCAGTTACCACGACTTTTTGCAGAACCTTGAATTTTTTAACCAATCCTTGCAAGTTTTCTTCACAGCAAATCAAAGTGACAGTCGCCTTTGGGGTGATATCAAATTAAAATCTAATCAAATTTTATCTGTAAAGTGCCACATCTCAATATATATATTGTATATATATTGAGATGTGGCACTTTACAGATAATCCTGTGTGTTTGTGTGTGTGTATATATATATATTACAGGATTGGCCTTCTGTTAGACTTTTATTTAAATAATGTCCCATTTTGGGATAAATACAGGATTAGCTTTTCTTTTATAAAAAAAAAAAAAAGAATTAAACAATTTTTGTGACTTTACTGCATACAAAAACTAATTTATTTGGCGTTTTATGAAAAAAGAAATTCAATTCTTTTTTGAGAATATGTTACATAAACTTTTTGACAACTATCAAGTTAAACAGCTCAAAATTCTGACAGGGAAAACAAAAAAATTCACGTACTCTCTAACTAAGATTAATACATTTATTTGCAACATTTCAAACAGTTACTAACCCTTTTGTGAGTTTTTATATTAAGACCAGTGTTTGACAGTGATTTGTTGATTTTATGTAATAATTTAGTGGCTTAGGAAACAAGTCAGGGGCCACACAAAACCTGGCCAATGTACCACAGTTGGCCCGTGAGCCAGACTTTGGACACGCCTGTTAATACGCTTCAGTGGAGAACAGTCTGTGAACTTCGCTGTTTGTCAGTATCTGCACAGAATATTAACATAAACGTAGAGGGGCGACATTTCCACCATTTTGGTATCGGTTCAGCTACAGTCCTGCTCTCCGACGCCCTCTGTCTCTGTCAGTGGTACTGCAGCCTCACTCGGCTCTCACCGTAAATTCGGCTCTATAGAGCGCACCTGACTATAAGCCGCACCACCCAAATTTCATAAAATCTAAGAAAAAATACACATATAAGCCACAGGTGGTCACGCTGAAACATGAGATCTTTATGGTACACAGGAAAAATTATTTTAAATGTTTAATTACTAAACACGGCAGTAGCACAGCATTAATACAGCAGTAATATGAGATAACCATACTGGCTTTTTTCCGAACGGTGCCTTAACACAGCATTAAAATGACATTACAGTAACATGCAGCGCAAAAAGACTGTTCAAAACACAATTAAACGAGCGTCTTCCTCGGCGCATTACAGTATCTCTTCAACCTGTCCGTCTTGCTCTTGCGCCGCTCGAGCGCCCTCTGGTGGCCGCTCGGCTGTACACATCCATTCAGATTCAGAAAACTTTATTTATCCCGGTGGGGCGATTGAGGAAATCATAAAAATCCATAAATAAGTCGCATCACTCTACAAGCCGCAGGGGTCAAAGCCTGGGGGGGAAAAGTAGCGGCTTGTTTCCTCATCTTTAGGATGAATTTTAAATTCCTGTACGTTTTATTTACATCGAGGTGAAAACTAATTTTAAGGACAAAGACATCTGATGATGTGGATTAACGTAAAAAAATCAATTGATGTTTCAGTCCACTAGATGGTGCCAAGTGCTCACTCCCACTCTAGATTTTGGCAAATACTCTGTATTTTTGCAATATTGTGATAATATCGTATTGTGACTTAAACATCGTGACAGTATCGTACCGTGGTACGTGGCGATTCCCGTCATCGAGCCATATTTTTAGACACAGTAGAGAGAGTGTTTTTGCTCTTTACTCCCCTTGTTTTCACAGGCTCTCTTCTCAGGCACTATTTTCTAACATAAATAAAGTGCAAACACCATCTTTCATGCTTTGGTCCACCACCAGGAGATGATGGAGAGCCCGGGCACCAAGAGGCTGTTCGTCACACGAATCATGAAGCAGTTTGAATGCGACACTTTCCTGCCAGAAATCAGTCCAGACAAATATCGTCTGTTACCAGAGTAAGATCAGCGTCTCTGTGTTCGTTTGGGTTCAAATTACATATTTGTTCTTCACTCTGTCACAGTATTGCACCTTCTATTGCACCTTCTTGATGGCGACAGTCATAAAAACACTCAGCTGGGGGGGGGAAGGCCAGATTAATTAGTCTAACTCCCATTATTGTGTCTTTGTTTCTCCTGCAGGTTTCCAGGAGTGTCACAGGAGCTGCAGGAGGAGAACGGTATCCAGTATAAGTTTGAAGTGTATGAAAGCATCGAGCAATAAAGAGGAAAGATAACTTTAATTCTGTAAATTGTCCACAGGAAAGAAAAAAATGTAAAAGCTCGACTTTGGCATTTTATGTCTTCACTTAAAATAAAAAATGATTTCACCTGAACTTTAAGGAATTATGAAGGTACATATGTATGGACACTTGCTCTCACTGTAAACATGACAGGTACAATAGGAAAAACTGATTTTAGCCTCTTAACATACTTATCTAGTAACATCTACACCTCCCACACCAAATTCCATAGAGAAAATCAGCTATTTTACATCACAGCACACAGGAGTTGTTGATCCACTGCTGCCTCCATCAGTAAATTTTCAAATGTCTTATTTTGCAACATCAGCTTTAAAATCTTTTGTTCAGATTTACCTCAGTGACACAAAGTGACCACACGAGGCAGCAGTAGACCAGCAGCTCCTGTGTCCCTGTGAGCTAAAATCACTGATTTTCTCTATGGACTTTGGTGTGGGAGATTAAGAAGCTTACAAACATAATTTTCCTCACAGAAAAGGCTGTCTAACGTAAGACAAAGTGGCAAACATATTCTTAAAATGTTGTAGACTTATGCAATCAGCAAATTAACATCAGTGGGATTATCCACTGATGTTAATGTAGGTGATTGTTTACGACAAGAACCTACTGTGTTCTGACGGGAAATCATTCTTCTTATTCTGTCGAATTACATAATTTGACATAGTTTTTGATAATTTGATCTATGTCGTATTAATTTTGAATAAAATGTAATGGGCCCTTTGCACGGCAGCCATTTTGAGAGGTCACAGGAAAACTGCAGTGAATGACGGCTGAGTTCCATTTAGCTTCCTCAGTTTCAGAGGGCATGCTGACTTGCTGCCACACTGTCCTGCAGCCATTCGACTGCTTCCTGACAGAATTTGGGAAACAACTTATTGCTCGACTCATACAAGTCATTTGAGCGTCATTCACTCCGCTCTGAATTTAAGAGTATTTTTGAAATTTATAACGAATCAGATTGTGTATTTATCGCACAAAATGTCTGTAAAACATTCCGACTTCTCAGGAAAAAAAAAAGCAAAAGTCTAGTCACATTATGGCAAATCCCACAAGATCATCCTCATTTAACAGTTGATTTCCATGATGCTGTCCCTGTTTTCCGCATCATGAAAATCATTGGGTCCTACATTATGCTTAATTACTTCAAAAACAAGTGCCTGCTTATTTATTCCACACATTAAAGGTACAGTAGACACATTTTTAAGTCAATAATTCACCAAGAATTAGATAAGACTGATATTTAACTTTAATTATTAGAAGAATTTTAACTCTTCATATCTATACACAATGCGAAAATGAATACATGACAAAAAAAAAAAGAATTCAAGCATGTTTTTGAATGCAATAATTATGTTGCACCACCAGAGTCAAACTCAGTTCCAGCAGGGTCCGAAATTCAAAAACTGTCCAATTCAAAATATTATAAAATTCTGAACAAATGAAGCTCATAGATTAAAGAAAGAACAAATTTGAAGCAAAGGCGTGTCATTTTAAGACATGTTAGTGAATCCAATGGATACTTAAGCTTAATTGTTTAATTCATTTCTAAATATCAACATTGGCTGTTTCAAAGTTATATTCACATCAGTTGGAGTAAAAGAAGAGAAGTAAATATTGTTGAACTATATGAATATGAATTTTCCATTGAAATCAGTGGTTTAATTATGTCTGACTACATTTAAATATATATATATTCATTAGTCAGTTTATTAGTCAGTAATTATTAGTTTACATATATGAAGCTGAGCCACTTTAAACCCCCTCTGGTTCCAACTCTGTGTTTTCAAAGTCCACATTTAATTTGTGTTTTTCTTTCACATGACATGAACATTATCTTACGGGCCGAATACTTTTGTATTGTGGGCCAGATGTGGCCCACAGGCCTCGAGTTTGACAACACTTAATCGTACACATACATAGTAGGTTAAACCTACTTCACTTATTTTAATTCAGTCTTGCACAGATTTGTGACACAGATATAGATATTTCTGTTGTATATCATTTTTTTTATATTCTTCTCTTTTACCTTTTTATTGGTTTGAATCTGTTATTTTTCTTTTCGGGTTGAAGTAGCAGGGATTAATAAAGTATTTGGTTCAAACTGTAAATATTAGGCTCAAACTGTATATATTCTGGTAACTGTATGTCTATATTGTATATTCTATTCAAATTTTATTGTCTTTTATAGTTGATCCTTTTCTGTACTTTACAATAACATGTGAAAACACATGTTTATAATTTATTACCTACATCTTTCCTGTCTTATCTTACCATACCATACCATACCATACCATACCATACCATACCATACCATATCATACCATACCATACCATACCATACCATACCATACCATACCATACCTTTACCTTACCTTACCTTACCGTACCGTACCATACCATACCATACCTTACCGTACCGTACCGTACCGTACCATACCTTTACCTTACCGTACCATACCATACCATACCATACCATACCTTTACCTTACCTTACCTTACCGTACCGTACCGTACCATACCTTACCGTACCGTGCCCATTACCATATCTTACCATACCATACCTTACCATACCATACCTTTACCGTACCGTACCATACCTTTACCTTACCGTACCGTACCATACCATACCATACCATACCATACCATACCTTACCTTACCTTACCTTGCCTTGCCTTGCCTTTACCGTACCGTGCCCATTACCTTATCTTACCTTACCATACCATACCATACCATACCATACCATACCATACCATACCATACCATACCTTTACCGTACCGTACCGTACCGTACCATACCCTTACCGTACCGTACCATACCGTACCTTTACCTTACCATACCATACCGTACCATACCGTACCATACCATACCATACCTTTACCTTACCATACCATACCATACCATACCATACCATACCATACCATACCATACCATACCCTTTACTATACCTTGCCATACCATACATACCACACCGTGCCCCTTATCTTATCTTACTTTACCTTATAGGATTTGAAAGTGGTTTATATAAAAAACATTTTTAAATCCTTCTCAATCCCACGCACATTCAGGTGATTTCTCTGCAGCCTTGAACTTTGCTGTGACGTCGTCTCACACACACACAGTAAATGTGTAAATACCTGCGTGAGCTAAACCTGCACAAAAGCTTGACTAAAAGAACACAGCGTGTGATGAAGCAGCTCAGAACAGAGTGAGTCGTCATTGGCTGCTTCCTCCTCCTCCTCCTCCTCCTCTCTCTTTCATCTCATGTATATCACTCTTCTGTCTCTGTCTCTCAGTCACTCGTGATGTCCCCTGCTCTGGTGTCTTATGTCCTCACTGGTTTTCCTTCACTCTGACTGACTGACCGACCAGGATCTTACTGGACCTCCTGGACCTGCTGGACCTGCTGGACCAGGTCTGCAGCTTCATCACCGTCCACAGAGAAGAATGAGACTCATTCAGGTGAGCGTCAAACGTGAAATAAATGTGAACTTATGTACAATCAGTTGTGTTGCTGTATTTTCTGTGTTCTGTAAATGTTCAGTATTTAAAGCTCCAGTATGTAAGAATTAGAGGTTGACCATTGTGTTTTTTTCCCCTGATTCTCCATTAGATAAAATTTAAACAATTTAATAAAGAAATCAAAATTGATCAAGTTAAAAAAAAACAGGTATTAAATACACATATAGTTTGTTTCTCCAATCTGATTTTTTTTTTTGTCACAGTCAACAGTGTACTATTTTAAATAAAATAGACTTCGTAATAAATGTCTGATTAAGTCAATTGGCTGAAAAAAAGCAAAGATTGAATACTCTAACTTTAACAAGATGTAGTGGCATGCTATCTATCTATCTATCTATCTATCTATCTATCTATCTATCTATCTATCTATCTATCTATCTATCTATCTATCTATCTATCTATCTATCTATCTATCTATCTATCTATCTATCTATCTATCTATCTATCTATCTATCTATCTATCTATCTATCTATCTATCTATCTATCTATCTATCTATCTATCTATCTATCTATCTATCTATCTATCTATCTATCTATCTATCTATCTATCTATCTATCTATCTATCTATCTATCTATCTATCTATCTATCTATCTATCTATCTATCTATCTATCTATCTATCTATCTATCTATCTATCTATCTATCTATCTATCTATCTATCTATCTATCTATCTATCTATCTATCTATCTATCTATCTATCTATCTATCTATCTATCTATCTATCTATCTATCTATCTATCTATCTATCTATCTATCTATCTATCTATCTATCTATCTATCTATCTATCTATCTATCTATCTATCTATCTATCTATCTATCTATCTATCTATCTATCTATCTATCTATCTATCTGTTAAGCTTGTTCTCTATCTATCAAGTTTACCAGCTAGATAGCTAAGTAGCTATCTAAGTAGCTAGCTACTGTAGCTCGATAGCTTGACATGATTCTGTCTATCACTAGCTCTCGTTATCTATTTGTTTATATCTCTGTCTGTTCATCCGTTTATCTCAATCTTATCTGTTCGAGCTGCTGTAGAAACACGGCAGCGCAAAATGGCTGCCTCCACAAAGCAAGGTCCTTTCCTTAAGTACGTATAAAAGGCTTATTCTGCAGCTACAAAAATACAATAATTTATGTTTAACGTTGATTCTACACCTGTACAAACTTATACACACTGATGGGGAGAAAATTCGCCATCCTAAATGTCAAAGAATGTAAAAGAAAAATAGGGTTAAAGAACATTTTAGGTTTTATTATGTTTTACACTGTGTCATCAATCTGAAGTTAAGCTATTTGTTCTATTATTTGTTTTCAATGAACAGTTATATTTTATCAGAGGATGGAAAAAAAAAAGAAAATTGGATAAATACATGAGCTAAAAAAGATTGTGATCAAACATTGGCCTTTAAAAAAACAACCCATATTAGTTTAGCTCTACAAAAATGTGAGATAATGTGAGATACTTGGATAACCTGGATAAATAAACATTTCATTCTCTCCTTAGGATAATGCTGTAAAAAAAAGCCAATGATTTTGGAGTGACAGAATGTTCAGGAATGACATTTTCTCTCCGTCATTAGCTATTCTGTCTGTTTTAGTGTGAGCTGAAGGCCCCGTCTCATGAGGCTGAAGGTCAAACCTCCCGCTTTTCACACACTCACATCTAATCCTCCTTTTACAATAATCACAGGATTTGTACAGATGATTGGGATTATTGCACTCCAGTGGTTTAGTCACGTGTATAAATAAAAATCAGTGGCTCAAAATCATTAATAATCCTGGGGATTTTTACACTGGGGAAATGATTTACAGTGTCACAGCAGCAAAGACAGTAAAGGGAAAGGCAATAAATGATAAACATGGATTTTCATGTCTATGAATGTACAGTATAGAAAAATATTAAGGCTATTAAGATGATGAAAAATAGAATAAAATATACAATGAACAAATGAAGACATATTACCAAAACATATAAAGTATGAGGTTGATATTTACAATATAAACAAGGATTTTATGTCAGACTGTACTTTCAGGTGAATACCAGTGAGTTTGGATTAAAATCTGTTTTCCTTTTCATAATTGTTCATTATGTATTTCCGTTCAAAGGGAAACTTAATTTCAGTTCTTCTTAAAGGCATGAAATGGAGCAGCTTATAATCCGATAGCAATTTGAAATATAGTTAAAATGTAAAGTAGTCATAATTATTTTAAAGTATAGCTAATCTTCATCATAACATGCTTCCAATTGTTTAAAAGTATTTATAAGCTTTATATTATTTACTTTTAAAATTGTTTACATTCAATATTATCACTGAATCTCCTCTAAAATATGATTTAATTAGATTTTTATTTACTCAATGTCATTTGGTCAATGTCATGTAAAGGTACAGGGCACTTCCTGTTTCATGGCATTGTATTGAAATTTGCTGCTGTGGCCACACCCTTTTGAATCTGCGAGACCTTTTGATAACTTTTCATCCTTGATGCGACTAGTACAAATTCACCCTCTTTTTATGTTGGTATAATGTTCATTCATTTATGAAACATGCAAATCACCAAGATGGCAAATTTCAAAATGGCTGACTTTCTGTTGAGACAAGGTCATGTTTATAGATGCATTCTTTTGTATCAAGTACGAAGTCTTGAGCAAATATTTCAATGTGTGGCGGAGTTAAAGGGCACTTCCTGTTTTGTGGCATTGGATCAAAATTCGTCCAAAGTCTGGTGGTTGCCATTGTCACTCCCTTTTGAATCTGTGAGACCTTTTGATAACTTTTCTATCTTGATGCAACCAGTACAAATGACCTGCTTTTTAATGTTGGTGAAATCACAAACTAGAGGTGATAAAGAAAAGGGTTGGTAAGTCAGTATGATAGTAAAAATATATACGATTAACGGGATAAATAAATAATAATAATAAAGAATTGATTACCCCAAGAAAATTATTAAAATTACAACAGGAAACATGGTTCACAACCTGTTTTCTGGAGCTGACTGGTCTCAGCTGGACAGTCACAGTCTCCTCAGTGTCTACGTGTCGTCGTTCACGTCCAGCCGGTGCTGATAATGTAGCTGTTCCACTGCTGACGAATCTAATAATAATGACAAAGAAGTGAGAGAGGCCACGCTCAGACCTTCATGCTCACACCTTCAGGTTCTTTGTGCTTAAATGGATTGGTATAGTCATCACACTGACGAAAGCAGGAAGAATAACACTTAAAAGACACTGTCGAATAGGATTAAATGTTCAGGGTTTTTTGTACGACATATTGACACACCTGCTGGTTTCCATTAACCATCTGGGACCTGGGCACTCACTCTCACTGATAACAGAAAGGAAAGCAGGTTTTAGTCACCAAATTAAATCTACACTTGCTTTAGATTTTAAGATTCTTGAATTCTTCTTCTTTTCTTCTTTTATAACGATTTTCTAGCCATTTTCCAGCTCCAAACAGTTTTTAAACCGCTCACTCTCCCACACCAAAATCCATAGAGAAAATCAGTGATTTTAGCTTGTGGGAACACAGGAGCTGCTGGTCTACTGCTGCCTTATGTGTTGAGTTTGTGTCACTGAGGTAAAATTCAAACACCAAGTCACAAAAAAAAAAACAACAACATACATTTGAACTTACTGATTGAGGCAGAAGTGGATCAATAACTTCTGTGTGCTGTGTGCTTGCTCTATGGACTTTGGTGTGGGAGAGTGAGTGGTTTACAAACTTCAAGCAGGTGTAGATTTTACAAGTATTTTGTTAAGAGGCTAAAATCAGTTTTTCCTATTGTACCTGTCATGTTTACAGTGAGAGCAAGTTGTGGGAGAAAAGGCTGTCTGCAAGTGACGTTGCAAAATGATTCTCAGGAAATTGTAGACCTAAGCTGACATAAATGTTATGTGGTGATTCTTTTGTGAAATGGCTGAAATCTGTTTGTTTTTATTTTTGTCATGTTATGAGTGAGAGTGAGTGTCTCGTCCCAGGTTGGTTCACAGAAACAGTGCAGGTAATTGTATCAAAACCTCATACAACTACACTTCAAAAAACGAGAAGAGTTCATATAGTCTGATCAAACGCAGTATAGCATAAGTCTAGCATAGTCAAGGTGTATGGTTTGCTGAACAAAAGGCAGTTTCTTAGACTACTGTAAAACCAGTGACTGACGCACAGAGTGTATACTCACACACACTCACACATGCAGGCAGAGGCAGTTAAACCATTGGTCACAGTTCTGCAGACGTGGATAAGAGAAACTCAAGGACACACACCCACAAACGACAGCAGCAGTGAATACAGGCTGTTCTGAAGAGGGCAACACACACACACACACATACACACACACAGGTTTCCATGACTTCAGAGGACATTGCATTGAATACATACAGAAATTACAAGTGCCCTCAGCCTGACCCTGACCCTGACCTTGATCCTAAATGATCTTGCTCTTGCATATACACGTCAAAGAGACCCAAGTCATGATATGAAAGTTCCAGAGCTCACAGATTTCATACAGTGAGAGGTTCAAAGCCGAGAACGTAACATTCACCTAACTAAAGACCCACAAACAAACAACGTTATAAATCAGATGCAGCAAGTGTAAAACCTGGAAGACCAAACTTTCTATTAGCTGCAACACTTTACACAAGTCACAAATCAGAAAATCCGTTTTTCTCATTGCATGTAAGGAAAATTAAAAGGAAATGGAAAGGTGTTTTGTATGCCTCGGAGAGCGTCATGTTGCCAAATTGGCCAAAAATGAACTACATCCAAGAGACAACCGATGCTGTCATCTCATCTGTGGCTCACCACGCCCTTAAGACAAACACAGGAAGGCATAATTCTGCAAACAGTGACTGCATGGGCAGAAGGAATACTGGGAAAAGGGCAGGTGTGCTGCATGCTAGATGGAGGAAGTCAGCGGAGCTTTGTTGTGAAGAAACAAATGCAGCCATTAGGATTATCAACTGTGAAAAGGGGGACTTTAAAGCTTTACACCTTTGGCAGCAATGCTCCGGTTGCAAGGCAATGCAATGTTGTTAAACTAATTCTGCTAAATACCCATGACAAGAGTTAAGTCCTCGAGATTGAAGCTGTGGAAAGACCACAAGTTAGCTCCGACATCATGCAGGAACACAAATCCAGAAACAGCTAGAGGAAAGAGGGTTAACGTCAGCAGATGTTTTAGGAGGCAGTGATGAAGACCTTGAACTGTCAGCATTGACAGGTGCTGACTGTTAATGGAAAATTGTTTTTTTAGCAGAGTAGAAAGACTATGAAAGTCCCTGGTTGCTATAGAAATCATATTCGGGTGGATAGTGCAGCGTCCAGTATCCATGTCGAACACGAGCGAAGCTTCGTGCATGAAGAGCGGCATTGAGGAGTCAATACAGGTGTTGATCCAGCTACGTGCATTCTGGGAAATAGAGTGACTCAGCATATCCAATAAAGGTGAAGAATGAGTTGAGGACGTTGAAGCATGACAACAGGTTAGTCAGCTACAATAAGGGGTGATATCAAGTAAAGTTGCCATGGCAACTTGATGCGCCAGAACCAGAGAATGACCCAGAAAAGATTTGAAAGCTTGAGAAGGAAATTGAAAAATGATGTGACACTGTTCAAAAGATATTATGATGTAATAAAGGACTATCTTTAACAGGGAATATGTGAGCATGTTTTAGAGACCACAAATGCAGAGAATGCTGAGAAGAGCAAGGCTAGGTTCTACGTGCCTGAGAGTCATAGTTACCGTGGCAACTATAATGAAATTACAAGAGGATCTTGAATTACTTTACTAATGCAGGCATGTGTGTATATATATATACTTGTACTTGCTTATTATTCTTTGTACTTTTAGACCTTTTCGTACAAAGTAATTGACTTTGTCAGTTTTGACTATGTCAGGATCCACTAACATAAATTTGGGGAAGGGTTTTGGTTCCAGGATGTATTCAAAGTTCTGGTTCTGAAGACACGTCACTAATGCCTCCATCAGTAAATTAAAATGCATTCTGTTTGCTCTTTTTCTACCAAGCGTTACGCCAATATATGGGATTCGATAGTCAAAATTTGTGAAAGTTACCAAGATGACCATCCATATTGTCCCAATTCTCTTGGGGTACGTAGGAAACTGGTTTCGGACCTAACAGGTGGGGCTAGAAACACTGCAATCTGCTGACTGGTTGACAGAGAATCATTTCCTCTGAACTGTGTTGCGCTGGTATCGTGTTCACCTGTTTGGCTCCTGCCGGTTGTAGATGCAGGGCATGCACAGACAGTTCTGTGGGAATAGGTGATACACCCATGGTCAAAATAACTCTATGTCCTCTTCTATTGCAGGCATTCGGCTGTATGCACCTTTGGACATCTGTGAAGAACTTTCATCAAACACACTGAGGGTGGAGTAAAGACAACCAAGACTTTTACAATGGACGAGTCTACGAAGGTCAGAACGGACGGAAACTCCCTGCTGAAGGCCGTCTGTCTGTGTCGTCTGCGTCTCACCCGGCTGCTCCTGGAGGGAGGGGCTTACATAAACGAGAGCAATGAACATGGCGAGACACCACTAATGGTGGCCTGCAAGACACGCCATACAGATTCACAGAGCGTACCCAAGCACAAGATGGTTCGGTATGTTCTGTGACGGTACAGGGCATTTATGGATTTGTGAAAGTACTGCTGTGTCTCAGTTCAGAAGCTGCTTCTGGTGGGAGCATAGGAAGGCTAACTGGTGTCTAGTTGTCCTCCGATTGAGGCGTCCATCCAAAGCAATGTAGGATCTTACCTAACCCTTCCCAGGAATAATGGTGGGAAGAGTCAGTTGTGTATTCCACGCACTTAACATACCAGCAGTGGTGATTTCTCTTCAGGAGTTTGCCTTTATTTGTATGTCCTTTAAGTCTTTGGACAATGGTTTGTATAGGTTTTTGTCATTGTTTCTTGCGTGCAGCCACAAAATGGGGAGGTGCTCACGTATGTCTGCGAAGGGTTCACATGTACCACTGCAGACTTGGGCAAATTACATTGTTTATGCGACACCACCCATAGTGGGCTCAGGCCTGAATTTGTGGTCCAGGGATTTGTGATACCTAATGGTGAGACTCCAGACTGTAAGAAATGGAGGAATCCTGTGCTCACCCTTCGCTTTCCAAAGCAAGTCATATGTACTAAGGCCTTTGAATACTAGAAAGTATGCTTGTCTTCTGTGTGGTAAGCTCCCATTTAAAAATATGAAACTCTGACGCTGGTAGGTTTGTCTATTTGGGTTGCTATAGAAACATAGCAATACAAGATGGTGGCCTTTGTTTTTGTCGTTTTCTCCAAAGGACGTGGCCTCATGTCTGAGACAGAACTTACAAACACAAATGTGTATATAGCAGTGATAAACAAGCTTCCTCTTTCCTTATAATAACTATGATCTTCGCTTATAACAGGTATCTTCTGGAAAATGGTGCTGATCCAAACATCCAAGACAAGACCGGCAAAACCGCACTGATGCACGCATGCCTCGAACAAGCAGGAGCTGAAATTCTGTCACTCCTTCTGCGCAATGGAGCCGATCCAACACTGGAGGATCATTCAGGCTTGTCAGCATTGGTTTATGCGGTCAATTCCGGAAACAGGGACATCCTCAGGGTCCTGCTGGACGCCTGTAAAGGGAAGGGCAAGGAGGTTATAATCATCACCACCAACATAATGCCAACTGGCCATCAGGTGACAAAACAGTACCTCAATGTCCCTCCCCCTCCTGACACTGAGGAGCGTCTGCATTACAGCCCAGCAAGCTCTCAACAACATCCCAGTCCCATACGTGTTCCTGTTGTGGATAAGAAGGTTAATCTTCATCTGCTACATTCAGAGCAGTGGACCAAAAGTCCGTCCATGCTGCTCCAGCAGAGCCAGACCTCCTCTCTGACAGGGGAGCCAGAGGAACTTACCCCTGAGGAAGAGCGACCCTTTGGTGTCAGTAGTTCTGCCGTTCATGGGAGACCTCCTGCTGTTGCCCGCCACCACAGTGTCGACATCAAAGATATAGCAGGGCTTCTGAAAGCACTAGAGAGCAGGGCTGAAATCAAAGGAGGAGGTGGAAGAAGAGGGTTAGGTAGAAAGATGTCATATGACAGTGCTGCAAGTTCACTGTATTCTGCTTCACATCCAGACTTGCACCAAGACAGCCTCCCCTTCCCGTACGAGTCTAGACAAGTGGATGAGGATGCCTCCGATTGTCCTACACAACTGAACGTTTCAAGTTTGCAAAACGTGGTCCGTCGACAGAACATCGGCATGAACCATTACAGTTCTGACTCCCAGTTACCACAGTTTGGCTGCCGGGCCAATAGCTCCAAGAATAGTGGTGGAGTTGGAGTGGGACCAGAAAGGCCCAAGCTGGTCAACAGCAGGTCCTCCACTCTGTCAGGATCTAGAGAGTCATTGGAGAGCTCTGTCCACAGATGTGACACTGCCAGGCTGGACCGAAGAGGCTCAGGGGCTCATCTTCTGGATCACATCGCCCATGCCCGCCCAAGATACCTCCCACCGCTTAATCCACATGCTCCTATACCTGATATTGGGACCAGCTCGACCTCCCAACCTTTGACTGGAAGCAGCAAGACACTGAATGTTATTCTTACAGGATCAAAGCCATTTCTACCCTGTGCACCTGTTTTCCCGAGGAACATACAAGCCAATAAAATGCTATGGAGGCGCCACTCGATGCAGAGCGAGCAGATAAAACAGCTCGCAAACTTTGAGGAAACTCTTGGCCATTAGAGCAACGTTTTGCATCTATCAGGGAAAGGTGTGCTCATAAATATAGTACCGTGAAACCTTGAAGTATAATTATTCAAGAAAATTATTAAAGGCTGTATATATAGAATTTACTGTCATTGGCCACTTTATTAGGTAAAATGACAGGAGCGGCGCCTGCTGTACTTTGCTGCTGTAGCTCATCTGCTTATTGGAGTGACTGTTGCTTGTCTATCATTCCTAACCAGTCCGGCCAGTCTCCTCTGAACTCTGGGAAAACTGCTGAATTACTGCTTACTGGATATTTTCTCTTTTTTGGACCATATGTTCTGTAAACCAGACAGAAGGCTAGGAAGTTTTCTAAATACTCAGACCTGCCCATCTGACGCCAACAGCCATGCCATGTTCACTGTCTCTTAAATAAATTTTCTTCCTCACTCTGATGCTCAGTTTGAACTTCACGAGCTTGTCTTGACTGTGTCTACAGGCCTAAATGCATTAAATTGCTGCTATATGATTGGCTGATTTGTTGCTGATGTATAATCAATAATCATTCATATAATTCTAAAATGGGTTTCTTTTAGTTAAGTTGGAATATGGGTACGAAATGTAAACAGTAAAGGGTTTTTGGTACGAAAGGTTCTAAATTTGCTTTGAAAAGACGTGATCTAAAGTCACCAAAAGTTGTTTGAAATATTTTATTACAATTTTTATCTAGTAGGTTATTGTCACTAATAAAGGTAGGAAGATGCAATGAAAGGGGTGAAACCTGCATATTATCTGTATTGTCTGTATCAGTTGGTGTAAAGGATGAGGAATTGCTTTGCAGATTTTATTATACTCTCCTCTTGAGATTATAATCAAATTAAGCTGAGAAATCTTCAAATAAAACAAATGACCATCAGATCTCAATAAATATGAATCCATTATCATACTGAACTTATATTTATAGGTATGCCCCTATTGTTCCACAGTAAAGAGTTGTGGGGTGAAAGGTTATGGGTAAACACCATCTTCCAAAAAAAAAAGGAGTGCTTGTTTGGGTGAAATTTGAGTTTATTTAAAATGTTGATGACTAGATTAGTCATGGAAGAGCTGCAATACCTTTATGAATCTGTCTCTAAAGTTACGTTAGACAAAAAAAGCTATTATAACATCTCAAATATTAGAAATAATTATTAAAAAATTGGTAACATAACTCATGCAGAGTTGAGATTTATTTTCACAATTGATTAATCTATTGATTATTTTCTCGAACGAGGGCTTGTTTGTTCCGTGAGATGTCGGATTGTGTGACGATGTATTGATCGGGCCTTGAGATGTCGCCAATATTGAGCGAATCTTGTTGTCCATGACCTGGGGAATCTTGAATTTGATGATTTTATTTGTCAGATAAGGCACAGAAACCAGGAAATGGTCAACATTTGAGAAGCTGGGAAATTAGCAAAGTTTGTTCTGAATGATGACTCAGGTATTGAATGGCCGAGGATGAAACTGGTTAATGACTGATATGGTTTCCGAGTGATGATCAGTGGATCAAATAAGCTGTGGCCTTGAATTATAAACTTTTGTTTGTTGTTGTATTATAAATCACTTGTACATCATTGACTTATTTTTACATTGTCCTTTTTTCCTTTTAATTTGCTATTATCTGTATTTGCATGATCTAATTTTGTATGTTTTATAATTTAGGTTATTTATGTATATATTTATTTTTTATATTCTTGTGAATCGTGTCTGTGTACATTTTGTTTGTTTTGTTGTAATGTATGGAAGAAATTAAAAAAAAAAAAGAAGTCGTGGAGATACTTCCGGGTTATTCAGCGGCAGCCGCCATTTCGTCCAATCACGTGTTGACATCTACTTCCTCGTGTTCGGACCTGTCAGGCTGTGATTGGTCGGAGGCGGCGGAGGCGTTTGAAAGTGTCGCCGCCGTCAGTGTGTGTTCCGCCGCAGCTGTTGTGATGACAATAGACCCGCAGAGATGGAGCTGAAGCCCGCTGTCGTGTTCAGGTTCCTGCCGCTGTTGCTGTGTGTTTTGTGCCGCTGTGAATCCAGAGAGTCCGAGCACAACACGGTGACCTGCGGTTCACTGTTAAAGCTGCTCAACACCAGACACAACGTCCGCCTGCATTCACACGACGTCAAGTACGGTTCAGGTGAGTGACTTCCTGTCGCACACTGTACGGAAAACGGCTTTTACAATTAAAACGGGAGACGGGATATTCACTACCGATATCTGCGACGTCATTCCGACCCGTCAAAACTACAGTTACAATAATTCAGTTTTTAACCATTCAAAATGATGTCACAGATAGCAGCAATTCAGTTTTTACCATTCAAAATGATGTCACAGATAGCAGCAATTCAGTTTTTACTGTCAAAATGAAGTCACAAATATATTCAATTTAGTTTCTACTAGTCAAAATTATATCACAAATATCAACATTCAGTTTTAACTGTCCAAATGATGTCACAGATAGCAGCAATTCAGTTTTTACTGTCAAAATGATGTCACAGATGGCAGCAATTCAGTTTTTACTATCAAAATTAAGTCACAAATATCTTGAATTCAGTTTTTAACCATTCAAAATGATGTCACAGATAGCAGCAATTCAGTTTTTACCATTCAAAATGATGTCACAAATATCAACATTCAGTTTTAACTGTCAAAATGATGTCACAAATATCTTGAATTCAGTTTTTACCATTCAAAATGATGTCATATCAGCAGTTCAGTTTTTACTATTCAAAATGATGTCACAGACATCAACAATTCCGTTTTTACTATTCAAAATAATGTCACAAGTATCTTCAGTTCAGTTTTTACTGTCAAAATTATGTCACAAATATCTTGAATTCAGTTCTAACTGTCAAAATGATGTCACAAATATCTTGATTTCAGTTCTAACTGTCAAAATGAAGTCACAAATATATTCAATTTAGTTTCTATTAGTCAAAATGATGTCACAAATATCTTGAATTCAGTTTTAACTGTCAAAATGATGTCACAAATATCTTGAATTCAGTTTTTACTATTCAAAATAATGTCACAAATATCTTGAATTCAGTTTTTACTATTCAAAATAATGTCACAAGTATCTTCAATTCAGTTTTTACTATTCAAAATGATGTCACAGATATCTTAAATTTAGTTTTAACTGTCAAAATGAAGTCACAAATATCTTGAATTCAGTTTTAACTGTCAAAATGATGTCACAAATATCTTGAATTCAGTTTTTACTATTCAAAATAATGTCACAAGTATCTTCAATTCAGTTTTTACTGTCAAAATGAAGTCACAAATATATTCAATTTAGTTTCTATTAGTCAAAATTATATCACAAATATCAACATTCAGTTTTAACTGTCAAAATTAAGTCACAAATATCTTGAATTTAGTTTTTACTGTCAAAATGAAGTCACAAATATATTCAATTTAGTTTCTATTAGTCAAAATGACGTCACAAATATCTTGAATTCAGTTTTTGCTCATGGTAAGTTGGAGATGGTTTTCAACTCTCCCTCCAGCTCTGGTATTCCTCCCCATTATGTGTTCAACAAGTGCAAAGTCACCAGAGACATGTTTGGACGTCTCTAGATAACGTGTCTCTGTGCATCGTCTCCCTGCATGGCAGCCATCTTCTAACCCAGAAGGACAACAAGACCTGAACGTGTTCTACAGTTTGCCAACACCTGCCCACTGAGTGTACAGTTACACAGAGGGAGAGTCTGAAAAGTGATACAGGAAGTGATACAGCCTCGTGTGTGGCTCAGAGGCACACAGGAAGAGGGTGAATGCAGTCATGTGACACCTGAACCATTCAGAGCTGGTCAGTCTTAAGTCATAATATGATATACAATACGTTTTATTTTCCTCAAAGGGAAATGAATTTTGGGCTCAGTTTGCTGCATACGATAATAATAATTTACATAAAAACAAGCTATTAATACATTTAACCATCACGATCATCGTATTTATCCTGAAAAACTGTTGAAAACCAAGCTTTAGTGTAGATGCGGAGTGTCTGAATTTACATCGACTTTTTCCAGAAGTTCTGTTAAATGAAAACAAGCTATAAGCATCAAAACTAGCTTCAAGTTGAAATGTATAGTATCTGTATCAGAACACAGCGTTGTCTTCTTCTTGGGGTTCACCCTCATCAAAACACAGACAGAATAAAACGGCAACATTTTAAAAAATGTAAAAAGCATCAGCATGTATGTAGAAGAAGCTGAAAACTTAATAAATTAAATAAATTAATAAATAAACACATGTCTAGTAGGGGTGGGGAATCGATGATACCAATAATATCACGATAAACCAATTCTGTGATTATCAGTAGATTGCAAGACAGTCATATAGTGATGCATCATGATGTCTGCCTAACTGACAAAAACATAAAAGTACAGGATTTCTTTATTTATTCACAACATAGAGGGGAAAAAGTACATAAAGTCTATGTATTGAACGTGGATGGAGCGTCACTTAACATAGTTTTCTGACATTATCCTGCTGTAAACTGGTAACTTCTGACCAGTGGTGTGTCCACACTTATTTTAACTGGGATTGATTCACTGCTTTTTTCCTTTTGAAATTGATTTAATTCCTAAAATTACAGTGTTTTAAAATTTTATTTTCAAAAGTAAATAACATCATGACAGAATGGCATCATAAAAATGTAATATAAAGCCTCAAGCTTTTATTTGTGCAAACAAAAAAAGTCACAATACAAAATGAGACATTGCACATATGCTAACAGTATAAAGTGCCAACAAACCTTTTTTTTTTGTTAATTACAATATCAGTATTTGCCCTGGCATATTGACTATATCAACAAATCAATATTTTGACCCATCCCTGATGTCTAGTTAATAAATAAATGGCATAATTAAAATATTTCTGTTTTAAAACTTGGCAAACTGTTGGTAACTTATTGCACATTTTGATGACTCTCGTAGCCCTCCACTTAATGTTTTAATATAATATAGTCTTATGTCTTAATGCTTTTTTTATTAATAGATTTGTTTTGGTATCTTAACCCTACTTTTTCAGACACTTTTATTTTGAAATCCTATGAAATATTGTCATAAATGGTCAGAGTTACAGTGGAGACTTCCTCTGTTGATTCCATTGGTGTATGTGTGTGTGTCTTCTTGTATGGGTATTTTTGTGAGAACCAAAAAACTTAAAAAGCTAAGGAAGTGAGGACATCTTGACAAAGTGAGGACATCTTGACAAAGTGAGGACATCTTGACAAAGTGAGGACATCTTGACAAAGTGAGGAGATCTTGACAAAGTGAGGACATCTTGACAAAGTGGGGACATCTTGACAAAGTGGGGTCATTTTGACGACAAAGTGGGGACATTTTGACAAAGTGAGGACAT
>JAFBJR010000344.1:403474-528464 GCA_016785285.1 Brachirus orientalis
GGACATTTTGACAAAGGGACATTTTGACGACAAAGTGAGGACATCTTGACAAAGTGAGGACATCTTGACAAAGTGAGGACATCTTGACAAAGTGGGGTCATTTTGACGACAAAGTGGGGTCATTTTGACGCCAAGGTGAGGACATTTTGACGACAAAGTGGGGACATTTTGACGACAAAGTGGGGACATTTTGACAAAGTGAGGACATTTTGACGACAAAGTGGGGACATTTTGACGACAAAGTGGGGACATTTTGACGCCAAGGTGAGGACATTTTGACGACAAAGTGGGGACATTTTGACAAAGTGGGGACATTTTGACAAAGTGAGGACATCTTGACAAAGTGAGGACATCTTGACAAAGTGAGGACATTTTGACGACAAAGTGAGGACATCTTGACGACAAAGTGAGGACATTTTGACAAAGTGAGGACATTTTGACGACAAAGTGGGGTCATTTTGACGACAAAGTGGGGACGTTTTGACGACAAAGTGGGGACATTTTGACGACAAAGTGGGGACATTTTGACGACAAAGTGAGGACATTTTGACGACAAAGTGGGGACATTTTGACGTCTTTCACCCCTTGAAATGGCTTTTTCAGGGTTAAGACCTGGTTTTACGGTTAGGCATCTAGTTGTGATGGTTAAGGTTAGAGACTGTATTATGTCTATGAGGGTCCTCACTATGAATGCTATACAAACATGTGTGTGTGTAGGCAGTGGACAGCAGTCTGTGACCGGCGTGGAAAGCGCCGACGACGCCAACAGTTACTGGCAGATTCGTGGGAGGCCGAACCGACCGTGTCAGCGCGGCGCGGCCATCAAGTGTGGCGAGGCCATCCGCATCACGCACATGAAGACGGGCCGAAACCTCCACACGCACCACTTCAGCTCGCCACTGTCCAACAACCAGGTCCGACAAACACGCAACACTGTGTTAATTCTAAGTTCTTTAATGTAACGTTTAAATTCTAATGTCTTGTCTCTTATTTGTATTTAAAGTATAACTAAACCACTTTTCTCAGGTCTGGGAAATATATATGGGGATTATATCTATATGGTGACACGAGACAAGAAATCGTCATAAAGATGATTAAGTATCTGTCATGACCTCTCCTAGTTTTAAAGACTGTTGGATTAATAATCATCATATTTGTTATGTCGAAGAAATTAGTGAAACACACTAAATGTTATATGTGTAGTTTAAAAAAAAATACATGGAATCAACAAAACTTCTTTAACTTTAAGCCTAATTATTTGTCTTATGGCAGAACTTGACCATATTTATAGTTAATGTCAGTGTTTCTAACGCACATAAATATCCTTTATTGAGAGAAATAAAGCAGGTGTTTTCTGAAAAGAATGGTAATAAGTGTGTTTTAAGATCATGTAACACGGATAATAAACAGTAGATTATATTGTAATTTAGAGTGTATTTAATCCACAGAAACAACCTGTGTGTAGCTTTATATCTCCTATATCAGTATATAGACACAAAATATGCCAATATTATTTATATAATATAGAAATATTGATTTGATTTATATCGTGGTATCGATATGGAATGAGGAGTGGGGTTTAGTTACCCTTAAAAAAGGCTAAGAACTGGAGTCTTTTCAGGGTTTTAAGATGAAGACCAGACAAAAATTAGATGATTTTGTTACCAAATAAAACTCATAGATTCTTTACAAAAAATGATTAACATTGTGGTTAAAAGATTGTGGGCTAATTGTAAGAATCCTTGTTTTTATTGGATTTAAACTTAAGAAAACTGACCAATATCAAGTTTGCATATCAGTCGTGCATTTTTTTGGGCCACGTGGTGAAGCAGCGGCTAGCATTTTTGCCCCACAGTAAGAAGGTCACCTGTTACGAATCGCAGTCCGACCGAGGGTCTTTGTATGGGTGTCTCTGTGTCTCCAGCTTCCTGCCACTGTCCAAAAACATGCACATTAGGTTAAATTGACCCCTGCCATGTTAATGTTCTATCAAAATGGTCGAAAATGAAAATAAATGAACGAATTATCAGTTTTTTTTTTTCCTGATTGCACACGTCAGGAGGTCAGCGCCTTCGGGGAGAACGGCGAGGGGGACGACCTGGACGTGTGGACGGTGCAGTGCGACGGCGTCCACTGGGAGCGCGACGACGACGTGCGCTTCAAACACGTGGGCACCGACGTCTTCCTGAGCGTGACGGGCGAGCAGTACGGCCATCCCATCCGCGGCCAGCGCGAGGTGCACGGCATGAGCTCGGCCAACCAGCACAACTGGTGGCGAGCCATGGAGGGTGTGTTCATCCAGCCGAGCCAGGAGCTGCTGCGTCACGATGAGCTGTGATGTCATCACTGGAGCACGTGACGCCGGGACACGTGTGTGTAAATGAAGAGTCCGTGGAGGTTTTACACTTTAAATGGACCAAACATATGAATGATGGAGAATACTTGAGTGGAATATGAAGAACTCAGGGTGTTTTTGAGACAAAGGGGACGGGGTTTTACATTCGTGTTGACGTTTGACAACAATTAGTGATACTGTACGTAGTGAATCCATACGGTGTATATACTGTTTTCTTCTTCACTTTCCTCCTCAAGAGGATTTCTTTCATTAGGGACAAGATTGAAGCTAAATTACCAACTGGATTTATCACTGAATTTAAAGTTGTGAGAGACCGTGTGTCAAATAAAAGTTAATATATACGTACATGTATTTGTGTTTGTGTAAATGTTCATGGATATATCCGCTTTTTCTGACAGCTGACTGCACTCAACTGATTAAAATCTTCACCTACTTTAAATTTACAACTCTTTCAGAATGTATTTGCTGCTTTATCTCTCTGTTGGACTGTCTTTTTAGGCTGGAAACTGAAGTTTGTAAACTGCACCAGTCCATAGAGAAAATCTACGATTTTTACATCACAGCACGAAGGAGTTGCAGAACCACAGCTGCCTCTGTCAGTAAGTTGAAATGTATTATTTTGTGATTGTGGTGTTTCAAATCCTTTGTTTGGGTGCACTGGGGTGACACAAAGTGACCACACGAGGCAGCAGTAGACCAGCAGCTCCTGTGTCCCGGTGAGCTTAAATCCCCGATTTTCTCTATGGAATTTGGTGTGGAAGTGAGAGCGTTACAAAATCAAGTTTTTGTGTTTTAAAAAGTCTGTCTGGCAGCAAAATAAATCAGTCAACATAATCTAAAGACACGAGGCTTTTGTCAAGTGACTAAAATGCGCATAAAATCATACAGCCACACTACAGAAAAAAAGCTTTTAATGTGCACAGAACGCTGTCATGTCTGGAACCAATCATCCTTTGGCTGCTCATTCTGCAGCTCCCTGTTCTGTCCAGCAGATGGCGCCATGATCCCATGTAAAACACAGAAGACGTGATCATCTTCTCCATCTGCTGTCCTCAGCACCACCTCTGCTCTTCTGCATCTTCTACATCCTGCTTCTCTAAGGTACATGTGAGTAATCACTGAGCTGATAAAATATTTATTTCTGTGTCAACATAGATGAAGAACTGTACCTTTTAATAATTACATGCTGCTTTGCGGTTACTTGGGATGAAAAAGTGTGCATTTGTTCATCTTTGTGATCTGAAACACTGGTAAAGTCAATTTTGTTATGTTTTTAATCAATGTATTGCATTTAAAACCATGCAAAAACAGGCATAGCAGCAAAAAAATAAGTACAAAAGGTAACGTCAGAAACAAACGCACTGCTACACTTGTAGCACAGCTCAATTCAATTTCAGACTCTTTAGAAAAAAATATGTTTATGCCCGATTAGATTAATTCACAAATCTGAATTTAAATAATCAGCTTTTCTTCACAAAAGCACAAAGCCATGCAAAATTCAGAGCTTTTATTCTGAAAAAGATAAAGTGAGTCAAAGAACACTTTTAAGATAGCTTTAGGTTACTTTTTAAAAACCGACACACCTCCTTAAATTTATCACTTTTGTACAAGATTGAATAGTTTCAATTAAAATAGAAAAAAGTACATGTGTAAGGTCATCCAGGAATGGCAGGCAACGGTCATTGCATTTATGAAAACTGTCAGTTCTTTTGTATCAAACTTTCTCCACGTGAAATCAGTCAGTAAGTTCATTTAACCTTAAACTGAGACTCTAATCTGACTATTTTCCGAGCCTCAAATATTACAATTCTGTAAGTAACACAGAAACACTCTGGTTCATTTGTGAAATTATAAAATCCATATAGTCCAACCTGTAGATCAGAAAACCACTTAAATACGTCACATGAAATATTATACAGATATGGACAAATCCAAAAGAGGTGGATCTACAGATCTACATCAATCACATACGTGTATGTGAAATAATAAAAAAATTGCGTGCGACTTAATTTTGGAATAATGGAGTCTGTCCATAACCTTAAATTTTATTATATTCTTCCTAGATTTTAAATGTACGTTCTACACATGAGGGGAAAAAGCAGATGAAGCCTTATCATCTTCCATTTCGTTCATGTTTATTCCACTAAATTGTAAATTTAAAATTTAGCAGGTGGTGGTGTTCTAAGAGTCCAGACTGAAAAATAAATGTTTGTACACAGACACTTGTACTAATGATAATGTTGCTTCCAGCAGAGACAGAAAGGAAAATACTGATTTTTGCCACTTAACAAAAGTCTCCCCTACAAAATCTATGCCTGATTAAGTCGATGATATATTTTCCTCACTGTTAAATAGCCTTTTACAGCTGGAATCTAAAGTTTATAAACTGCTTATTCTCCCTGGACCAAAGTCCATAGAGAAAATCAGCTATTTTACATCACAGCGCACAGGAGTTGTTGATCCACTGGGGCCTCCATCACTAAGTTGAAATGTCTTATTTTGTCACCTCAGTGTTTGAAATCCTTTGTTCAGATTTACCTCAGTGACACAAAGTGACCACACGAGGCTCCTGTGTCCCTGTGAGCTAAAATCACTGATTTTCTCTATGGACTTTGGTGTGGGAGAGTGAGTGGTTTCCTGTTAAAAACTTCTGTCTAAATAGATAAAATGTTTAATACATTCTTACAATATTGCAGACTTAAACAGGCATAGATTTTATTGGTTATCAAGCAATTTAAAATCATTTTTTCCCTTCCGCCACACTCAGAATCAACTCAATATGGTGTCACTTCAAAATAAAACCCTGGACTCTCCCTTTAATGGTGTGGGGGTGCTGAGGGAGAGGAAATGTAAATGTAACCACCCTCCTCTGCGCAGGAAGTGCTGTGTTGATGTTCCATCACCTCGCTGCTGCTGTCGTTCCTCTCGTTTCTGCAGCTCAGTGTTTCACTGCAGGCTGACTGAGCTGAGGGGGCGGGGCCGGCCACAGGGGAAGGGGCGGGGCCAGTGATGTCACAGCTGATTGACACCGTGAGGCACTCAAGCCTTCATTTACTTTCTCCAATATCTGCCATTTTAAAGCCAAAGATGACACAGGTATGAAAACTAAGGAGACTCAGAACTAGAAGACTATTAGTTATAACATTGTTAATATTATCTGGATAAGTTTGGATGAGGTAAATTTGTGATTAGGAAGCTCAGTTGTATCCTTTCCATTGAATTGATTTTCTCTTTAAAATCTTATTAGAGTTTGCAGTTATTCACAATAATAATTTGATGCAGAGTACCACAAATCACAAGGTATATTTTGTTTTTATTAGGCATTTTATTCATGTACAAATACATTTTAATGTCCAGAATGTAATAATGTAGATCTCCACACACAAACAAAAAGGTAAGGTCGGTAATCCTTTAAAATCAGACAGTTTCAAATCAGGTTTGTCATCTTTTTTCTGCTTTATTACCAATATGGAATAAATATTTTCCTCCAAAGAAAACCAAATTGTCACACATCTTAATATAAACAATGACTTAAAAATACCTAAATAATTGTTCTGTTCTATCCCGTTCTCCTTGCTTTGTTTACAGTAGCAAAAAAGAGAATTTCACTTATTTTTATTGCAATGTTTCTCATTTTAAATCCAGCAGAACCAGAGGAACCAGAATGCTCAGAATGTTACACCATCATCATCATCATCATCATCATCATCAAAGGCAAGTTGTGAATAAAAACACCTTCAACACTTAAAGCAGCTTCACTTTATTGAGGAAAATCATCCCAAAAACACGATGGAGGCAGGTGAGGCTCAGCTGACTGATGCCCTTTCATTATTGCACTGCTTGCTGTGACTCCCACAGTAGTGCAACAGGGAAAGAGTCTGAGGCAGAGAGCATCATGGGAAAAACACAAGGGGAGAACTTCAGACAGCCTGTGTGTTCAAAACAAAAACCTACTTTTTCTTTACTGCTCTGCTTCAGTGTTCAGTTAAATATTTATTTTGACCTTGAATTAAAAAGAGAAAAAGAAGAAAAAGCGTGAATATAAGTAGGTAGAAATTTAACTTATAGTCATTCATCTTTCTCGCTTCCCAAATTAAATGAATCTGACAACAATTGTGTTCCAATTTGACCGACACCGACACTGTTTCTGTTTTTTGTGGAATGACTACTAAAAAACAAAAACATAAAACATGTATTTTTAAAGTTACTACTAAAACAAAAGCTAACATAAAACTTAGCTACTATGATATAATTAATTATATAATTTTTTTTTTCACAGTAGCTACAAAAACAAAATTACAAACATTTATAGTAACAATACTTTAAAAAATATAATGTAATCGTTTTGTTAGCTAACACTTTTTAAAAAAAGGGGGTTCCAAATTGTAGTATTATTAGTATATTGATTACAACCACTGCTTCTGCCATCAGTAACTATTGTTAGACGCCAGATCATGAAAGTAGCAGAAACTTAAATTACTTTTCAAATGTTGCAAAAAGTTTTGTTGTTTTTTTGTTTTTTTTAAAAAAAAAGTCTGTTAAACAGACAAATTTTAACTAATCTGAAGTGAAACATTAAACCGACCGATATATATTGATAATTAACCCAAATTCAATTGTTGCCCAGCTCTGAACCTTGACCCAATGATACACTTGTGGTGTTTTAGTGATAGTAATAACACGGTTTTCTTAAATGCAAACCATCTCAGCAAAATTTGAGTCACCAGTGAACCAATTACCTCATGGGAAAAAAAAACATCCTAAACATTAATAATCAAATCCTGAAACATTTCTTTAACTTACTTCTTACATTCAAGAAGCTGTTGTCAATGTTTCTACACTGGGGCTCTAAAGAAATACAGACTAATGATGTCAAAGGCGAGAATGAGTGGCAAACACGGTTAATTCAACGTACAGCCGAGAAAGGTACAGTCAAGACTTTAACAGCATCAGTATTACCGTTCATTCGGCGGCGGCAGCAGAGAAGAACCTCGGTGACATCGGCTGCTTCAGAAGACGACGATCAGGCCTCAGCGACCAGACCCTATAAGCAATATTGCACTACTGTGTGAAGTGAAGCTGAAGCAGAGGCAACATTGATAGGGTCTCGTCTGCCGAGGACAACAAGGAAGACACTTGGAGGAGGAGGAGACTCTCTGTCTGAGGTCACACAAGAGAAAGAAGATGTTCAGAGGAGGCAGCAGGAGATCAACGACAACAACAAACAACGCAGTAAACATCAGAGGCCTGTGACAGAAAACCTGGAGAGCAGATTAAACCGGGGTTTTCCAGCTATCCTGGCTTATTTAAGCCTCGACGTGGGAAACGAAACGTAAACAAATCTTTTTCAAAAGACCAAACAGTCTCCAAACACAAGAGAAGGAAGACAGCGACAGCTAATGCAAACGCAAAAGAGACGTGGAATTACGACAATTTGCCCAAAGTAGCGTAATTGATTGTCTACATTATAAATAAAAACTTAAAAATGGATTCACCTAGACTTGTTTTTGTGTGGACAGTCAATCCCAAAGTCTGGTCACCTAAACCTTCTCCACAGCAAACTCAAAGGTGATTTACAGTCTTCAGTCTTTAATTCTGTAATCCAAGTTCTAAACACTGTAGACCAGTGGTTCTCAAACTGTTTTACCACCTGAGAAAATATTGAGCTCTGGAAGTCGCACCATTATCACCAACGTGGTGTAAGAAAAGGCCGAGCAAAGAGACGGATTGAAATCCAGACTTTTCAAAGGAGGTAGATTTATTCCCTATAAGATAATCTGCTCTGTCATCATCCTCCTCTTCCTCACATATACTTCACATACAGGTATAGAGAAATTAGATTAAGACTCTGGTCGACATTCGTCAGCTCCACCAGGATCCCATACCCTGGTTTATACAGTAGAACGGTATTTCAGATTTTAAACAAAGTACCACCAGAGGAAGCTCGCGTACAACTGGTGGTACACGCACCACTATTTGAGAACCACAACTCCAAAAAGAGCCACATTTACCCTCACTGTTGTACATATTCACACAAATCACTTACACTTTCATTTTTTATAATTAAACCAATTAGATTCATTTTCACACACTGAAATTGAAGCAGCAGCAGAATCAAAAGAGAGAAAAACAACTGAATCGACTGATTCTTTTCACATTTATCAGCTCTGAAGAAACAGTTGAGTCATAACAGAAACAGAGTGATGGAAACGCTGAACCCTGACCCTCATTAAACCAAATAGTTGGGAGACAACAGACATGATAAATTCCACCCTCTTCTCCTCCGTTTGGACCGTGGCCTTTGATCTGCTGCTCCGCGACCTCAAAACCTCACGTCACGAGTGAAAAGTGATTCTTTTACAGCGTGTACGCACAACACATGGAAGAGGGGGAAAAAAAACCAAAATCTCCTGTAGCAGTTCAAAGAAACTTCACTTTTGGTGTGTGGAAACATAAGCTGCACTTACTTCCTTTTCTGAATACGTCAACGTGATTTAGTCTCACTTCACTTAAAGATGCCTTTCACGAGAAAATATGACTTAACATACAATAGTCATGACTAGAGCTATAGTATTTTTTTTTTTATTTCTTTTATGTTAGTAGCACTTATTCTTAATATTTTACCTTCACCCGGGGTTAACTTTTCATCCGTGTGAGTTTCTGTTACCAACTTCCTGTTAGCGGTGTTTAAAAGTTCAGATTGATCCTTCAGTCGGTGATAAATTTTTGGTAAGAATCTTCCCTCTGATGACATCACAGGGAAAATCTTATAATGTTACAATGTTATAATGAACAAAAGTGTAAAAATAATAATCAGATTTCCATCAAAATCTGTTCAAATCAAAAGATTTGATGGAATTGGATTATTATTATTATTTTTACACTTTTGTTCATTATAAGATTACATGATTTTTTTCCCTGTGATGTCATCAGAGGGAAGATTACGTGTAAACAGTATCAGACACTCATCCGTTTCATTACAGATTATGTGACAAAATTAAACAAAAATTGTATTAATCTGATTATTATTTTATTATTTTTACAGTTTTGTTCATTGTAAGATTACAACATTATAAGATTACATTTTTTTTCCTTGTGATGTCATCAGTGGGAAGATTTAATGGGAAAAAAGTAATGAGAAAATTTATCACCTACCCATGACAAAAAAAAAAAAAAAAAACTGCAAACAGGAAGTTGGTAACAGAGGGATATAAATTCAGACCCATGAAAACATAAGGTAAAGGTAATGAAGGTAAAAATTAATAAGTGCTACTAAGAGAAAAGAAATTAAACAATACTATTTAATAGTACTACTGTTTCATTACGGATTAGGCGGCAATTTAAACTTAACACAGCATATTATATATATAAAATCTGATTTTTAACGATGTAAAAATCTAATCTCTGTCAAAACAAATAAGATTTGGAATTGGGTAAGATTACGAATTATGAATTTATGGAATGCAACATGGTTCAGATGTGTATACATGATCTCCACAGATCAGGATGAATTTTGTCATCCTATACGCAGGTAAAAGTTCTGTACAGATCCAGAAAGTTCTTCTGGATCCACGTAAAAAAACATTTTTGATGACAGAGTGTTCACGTTTGATGGAAGTCTGTCTTCTATTTAAGGAGAGATTGTAAATGTTCATAGGGAAGGAAACATTTATACGAGATATGCGGTTGTTGACTGTGAGTATTATTAAGGCTGAAAAGGATTATTGTGACAGTGTGACAGGTGCAGTTACACCTGGATCCTCTTATACAGAGTCTATGACTCAGTCTACTCTCCGTAAACATACGCTGCTCTTCGTATAGAACCAGTTTGCTCTGGTATTTGCCTGCCAGCAACACGGTGGGAAGGAAAAAAAAAAAAAAAAAAGACAGGCTCATGCATGCCGATGATCCTCAAGGTCCAACATCGACTATTCCAAACATGAGTGTTATTTTTAAAAGAAAAGTCACTTCTGTTTGAGAACAGGCCACAGTCAGCTGACCGCGTATTTGACTGATAACATGGAAAAAACATCCCTTGTCAAATTTAAATTGCTGCAAAATCCATGATATGGATCAGACATTTACAATTTTGTCCATTATAAGAGATATGGGTTTCTTAAAATTTCTTTAAAATGTGATATTTTGTCAACATTTCTCACCAAAATTTAGTGGAAACACACTTCTCAATCACCTACTCACAAGAAAAATTCAGATTGATCTTTTAGAAACTGAACAGGAAGTTATGAACAGGACTACAGACTTATAGACAGACCCACACCCATGGAAACATTTACCTTGCTGGAGGTAAATATCAGGGTATTTACATAATGGATAGCATATAACCCTTCACTATTATCATACTATTACCATGTTGTTACTGTTACTGTAAAGCCTTATGTGTTTGGATGATTGAGAGTGAAAATAAAAATAGCTAAAGAAAAGAGTTTTCTCAATTTCTGGTGGTTGCACCTTAAAACTTATCCTTCACTTGAAGACGCACAAAACAGCAAAGTCCAGAGTCACTTGCAAAACAGTGGCTAAATTAAATATGACACTACAAACACAAGTTGAGTGAGGACACTCACTAACCATAATAATGCAGTAATCCTAACCTTAACTATTACAACAAAACAAAAAAAAAACTTAACTTAAACCCAGAACCAAGTCTTAACCCTGAAAAATGTGAGGTCCTGCCAAAATGTCCCCACTTTCCCAAATGTCCTCACTTAGGTGGTCAATAGTCACTTCTTTGGGCCCTCACAAATATATACATTCAAGTACACGCACACACACACACACACACAGAGGCCCTGCCCTCCACATTCCTCAGGAGGAGCCCTGTCTTTCCCCTCCCCCACCGGCTCCACCTCCCCCCTGCAACCTGCCCCAAAGAGGAAACTTACCCCATTTTTCCCACCCACACCGTGACTTCTTCTTCAAGCCTGCTCGCTCAAATCACGCTTTCAAAAGCCGACGCACAGGAAAAAAAAGAAAAGTCTGTGCTACACACACACACACACACACACACAGGCCTTTATCACACGGCCATAACAAAACCACTGCGGCGCTGAACCTATAGACTCACACGCACATTCCTTTACAGGGAAATCACACACAGGCACAGCCATTTTTCAACTAGAAAATAACACGTTAAAGGTACCAACAATAAGGACGCAACTTTATCATAAAAATGGATGGTGTTGCAAAATGTTATCCTTTTTTTTAAAAAACACACACTCACACAAAATATAGAAAATACATATTTTCTAGCCATAATTAATTTTTTTTTAAAAAAAGGGCTGATATGTAGTAAATGGGCCTGAATGAATTGGGTAAAATTGTGCAAAAGTGCAATTTTTCTGACATATTTAGTGGTTTGTCAACTATTTAAGTCAAGCTTCAGCTCAGTGTTCACTGTGAAACGTTAACCACATGAGACACCAACAAAACTACTATCATAGAACATTCAGATGCAGGGATGAGAAGTGAAAAATATTCAGTGTTTCTGACATTTGTTTAATGCATTGTATTGTTTTGCAGAGAACTAATAATTATCAAATCAAATTCAATTATTTAGACCATATATATTATATAGGATGCAAGTTTTATTGCACATCTGACCCAGGATTGATATATATATATATATTTTTTTTAACAGAAATTAACTATAATATCCTTATCAAATATTATTACATTTTTGAACGTCACAGCTTTTAACATATGTTTTGTTTGTTTATTTTTTATTTATCTACGTTCCCTGCCATGGAACACGGAGCTTAAGTTTGACTTAAAAATTACATCACAAGTCAAATCATAATCGTAACACCTGTTAGAAGAAAATAAAACCCATTTTCAGAGTTTATATTTTTCCCAAAATCATTCAAGCCTAATAGAACACAGACCAAATTGTTTTTCAAATGTGATTTGGATTTGAAAATAGTGAATTGTTCGACCCACATATTCACATCATACAGTCTGGACAACACAACAAAAATCTATATCTATTTCTTTACATATTTTTAGAAAGATTTGCACAATTATTTAGGGCCACACAATTTTGAATAAATATCTAATTGCGATTATTTTGACTTTTACATATCATCTCTCATTTTCATTTGAGTTTAAAATGTTTACTGTGTGATTTTTGTGCAGATCTGTGAGAAACAAAGATGTTTTCTATAGTCTGTAGAATATGACGTGTGTAGTCAGAAAAGAAAACTGCCAAAATATTCTAAAATTATTCAATTCCGCAGTGCTGTAGGAAGTCAACAGCCCTAAACTTGTTTCTTTCCACATTCTTTTCACATGTATTTTGTTTGTCAATAAGGCGAACGTACAAAAATATTTAGCAAATAAAATAAAAATAAAGTTTGTATTTATGTCTTCGAACTCTTATTCCTTAGTTTTATAATGTTTTTATTTCGCTTATTATTGTTTGTCATGTATGTGCAGACTTTAAGATCGACTTAATATTGCAACGCAAATCTACATAAACAAGTAAAACTAAAGAGTCCTTTAATCTACACATCTAAAATCAAAATATTGCAGTAAATGTAAGGTCACACTTCCTGCAATATTTGACAGGATTTCACACACACACTCACACACACAGGCTGAAAATGTGTGAAAAAGTTGAGAAAGTTTGACCTCAAAGCTTGTTACTTAATCTGACACGTGGTTTGCTGCTGCAAAACTAGACAATCCAGTGAACAAAATGTTCCTTTTTTTTCCTCCCTTTTACAGAAGGCGTGGTTCAAGACAACTACGAGAGAGAACACACACACACACACACACACACGCACACGCACACAAACACGCACACAAACACGCACACACACAGCCTGATAATGCAGCATGGCAGAGTAGAAAAAAAAAAAAGCCACAGACTCTTCCTGTCATAAGGAAATCTGTTCTTAGCTGCCGCTTCCCAAACTGTGGACTGACGACCTCCAGCGGTTCTGAAGGGACTTCCCAGAATAAAAAGACTTTTATCCATAATTTAAATCATCAACCATTGTTTGTTCAGCTAAATTGACTGAGCGTCGAGCTCTTTAAACATCAGTGCCCTGAGTTTGTGTCAAAACAAAGCAATAAAACAGTAAACACAGCAATAAAAATGACCCCAAAAGAAGTCAAACAGAACAACTACAGACAGAGAAACAGCACAGACAAGGCTCTGGTTAATTGACAAATATTAGCCGGTACTGCAGGATCATTTTAAGAGTACAACAACAATAGTTCATTTGGGTTAGTTAACAGTAGCAGTGATTTTAAAAAGTAATAAAAAGGAAAACATGTGAAAACAGGAACAGAAAAAGGAGTAAAGTTAATAGAATCTATTTATGAAGGAACTTGATATTAGTCATTAAACAAATGATTATCATTCACATTTAATAGATTATTATATTATTGATGATGTTTCTTTAGCTTTTGTGCCTTGATCGTTTTATTCTGTTTTATTTATATTCCGTCAATATCCTTTATAGTCATGTGGAATGTGCGTTAGTTTTTTGTAACGCACGAATGATATCGTAACATGACAAATGTGGTGGAGACACAATGACGCCCCATTGTGAGGTAACAGTTGTTATTTTCAAATGTTTAGTTCTTTAAATCTATCTTTCAATTAAAATAAAAACACTGAGCTCCGTCCACAGCTGTAAAAAGTAAGGCTCACTACAAATATTCAAAGCTAATGGCTAAGCTAACAGGCGGGAAGACGGATTTGTGTCATAACGTTGAGCCAAAAATTACAAAAATTTGCATCGTTTTGAAAAACTAAGCAAACGAAAAAGGAAATTAGGAAATTCATCCCAACGATGCCTATCGGAGCTAAAGCCAATAAAGAAAACCTCCATGCATTGTCCATTCATTTGACCTGGGAGTGAATGCTGATTTAAATAATTTGAATTTGGGATTGAGAAGTTCTGCTGGTCAATATTCGACAGTTTCAGCAAACGTGCAGTAAACATGCAGAAGTAGCTCAAATACCAATCGCATTATCTGAGAGAGTTAGTCCGACTTTGAGACTAAACCAAAAAAAAAAAAACAGAGGCTGCTGCTTTGTGAGAGATGCATGTAAGAGATGATTCACCACCTTTTTAATGAAAATGATTTTTCGGACAATTTCGCGAACATAAAACATCCAACTCTTTCTTTTGCCACTAAGTGGCAGCAGATTACAAACACTAAAAAATAAACAAAAATGGCTCCTACAGACGCATTTACAAGTACAAATGTCTGGTTTTAGTCGGATTGTTAAACATAATAGGGCATTTAAACTAAATTTTGTTTGTAAAATAAAAAATAAAAAAATCTATTGAATAATAGATTCATCATTTGGTCCGGTGTTCTTCAAACCTCAAAACAATGATGGTCTCAAATATCTACTTTTCTCCACAAACAAAAATGATTCCGTTTTAATGATTTCTTTGTGAGTATGAAGCAAAGAAACCAAAAAAAAAAATTCACTTTTAAGAAGAACTTTAAATCTGAAAACTATAATTATAAAAAAACAAACAAACAAGCAAACCGATTCTCGATGCTAAAATAGTTGACGATTAATTTAGTAATCAATTAAAAATGTATTAATCGTTGCAGCTCTAAAATCAGATTCTGGTCGACCCTTATCGTGAAGTAATTAAAATGCTACAGGCCAGAAAATACGACAAAACAAAAAAATAAATAAATAACGTCATGGGATTTAAGTGTGTGTCACTGTGTGTGTTCTTGGACTTGCTGCAGAGTGAGGACCAAAAATCGTATAAACTCTACACAGTGAGGACATTTTGGCCGGTCCTCACTTTTTTTCCACCCCTTAAAATGGCTTTTTCAGGGTTAAGACCTGGTTTTAGGGTTAGAGTTAGAATTGGGTTTAGGTTAGGGTTAGGGTAAGGGGCTAGGGAATGTATTATGTCTATGAGGGTCCTCACTCTGATAGAAGCACAAACGCATGTGTGTGTGTGTGTGTGTGTGTGTATAGGGAGGGGGGCCGTCTAACTCTCTCTCTCTCCTGTTCAGCAGCTGTACGTGTCCTTCCACTGTTGCCGTAGAAAAGGGCAAAGGCCAAATGCTATGACAATACTATTGCACTGCTTTAGCGGATGGTACAGTAGTGCAACATCGTCAAAGCAGCTGACCTCTGCACTCTGAGGAGCGCGCACACACACACACACACACACACACTTCACGACAACAAAACTGACGTGTTGAAATAAGGGACAGTCGCAGATTCCGCACGTTGCTGCCGCCTGTGCTGTTGTTGCCGTCGCGAGCTACAGGCGTCCGATCCATTTAAGGCGAACAGAGGCAATTCTGTGTTTCATTGTCACGTTTAAATAAGATTTTAAAGAAGAGGAAGTGGGAGAAGGAGGGAGGAGGAAGGAGGAGGAGGAGGGAGGAAAGGAGGGTGTAAGTGTCTGCTCTCCATGTGGGTGGTGGGAGTTGGAGGGGGGAGGAGGAGGCGAAGGCGGGAGGAGGGGGGGGGGGGGGTGTCAGCCAATGCCCTTTTAATATTGGGGGGGGGGGGGGGGGGGGGGGGGGGGGGGGGGGGGGTTGTCAGCCAATGCCCTTTTAATATTGCACTGCTCATCTGATTTCACAGTAGTACAACAGAAAAAGGGCCTCGGACGACACGCACACACACACACACTTAGACACACTCCTTCAAAATCCTCCCCGACCTGTCAGTGAAGAGACGCTGCCACCAGCACCAGCACCAGCACCAGCACCAGCACCAGCACCAGCACCAGCACCAGCACCAGCACCGCTGCTGCTGCTGCTGCCGCCTTCCTGCGACGACGAGACGTCAGCTGCAACCTCACTAAAGCATGCAGACTGTGTGTGTGTGAGGAGGGGGTTGATGCATACATGTGAGGCTATACAGCTATTTAACATGGAGGAAGCAGCAAAAGCAGCAGGAGCCTTGAAACAAGCCAACAGGCTTATTAAGGCTCACAATACGATGAAAGCAGCGGGGGGGGGAAGAAACGCATGACGCAGTCAAACCTATACATATATATGTATATGTATGTAAAACTAAAGAACTACATTAAATAAGAATAATAATTTAAAAAAACAGCATATGGGACTGCATGAAGCTGAATATCGCAATGAAGATATAATCTGAGATACAAAGCCGACTTCTGTGACTTTTAAATTTAAATGGTGTCGAATGATTATTTTCCATCATTGATTATAATTGTTTTGGTCCAAAAAAAATGTTGATTGTCGTTTCCCAATCCTTGGAAGAATTATATTCTGGAATGTCAAAAGGATTCAGTGTTAATGCTTATACTGACCAAATGAACCATTTAAGAAAATTTGAGAAAAATGATTCAAGTATCTAAAAAAATAAAACGTAGGATTCGTTGGTTATTAAAATTCTGTTACAGCCCTGATATGGAGGTAGGATTATGGTAATAATGTCTATCAATGATAGGACTGTTGTTGAATTAAATTCCCTCAGAAATCTCATTAGAATCTCATAGAAATGAGGTAATTTATTCCAGTCTATGTATATATTTTAAGTTTTAAGTAACTTAAGTAACTATTTCTACTTTTTGGTTGTTTTGTTTCTGTATTACTTATGTTGCACACACTTTTCAAGATGGTGTTACTGTAATCATAATCCTTGATTACAAAAGATATCATCATATCATTACTGTATTGTAATAGACTTTTAAATTTAAACCAAATCTAAACCATTGAAGCTGAAACAGTGTTCAGCTTCAAACAACTGTTTGTCAGCATAGTTGTGTTTAGATCCCGGGCCGTCCCGTAACATTCCAAACGCGAGTCATTTTATCGTAAAGATGGAGGCATCGCAAAAGACGGCGTAAAAAAAAAAAAAAAAACAGGTCGTTCATCATGAGATAAACGCCTCACGTCTCCGCCCGTCCCTGCTCTGCTGTTGTATACACGCAAACGCTCCCTCAGTCAGGTCAGAGGAATAATAATACTATAAACAAAAATCCACAAAAGTTACGCACTGCAGCTTTAAAGACACAAATCTATATGCTTTTTTAAATTCATATAGAACAGTCAAAACAAAACAAACTGTATCCTTTGCCTTTTGATTTTAGTTGTAAAATTCTGATTAAAAACGATACATTAACGTAAACAAACGTTGACGATTTGGGTCAATGATCTAATCGCGATTTTTCTGCAATTGTTTTTAACAACTCATGTTTAATGATTTATTTATAGATTCACAACAAGACGGGGGGATTAAAGACATTTCTGAATGTAGAACAATCAAATATAGAACAGTAAAATGTATTTGCTAATTGCGTTGTGTCAAATTGTGATTTGAAAGCAAATACAATTTCAGCTCTAACGTAAACAGAACATACATACAAACTAAGACTGAGCGATTTGGGAAAAATATCCGAGAGTGATTTTCTTCCTGACAGATATTGAAATTGCAACTTTTATCCACAATCTTGTATCATTTAATCCAGCTTCAATTCAATATTTAGTGTGAAATGGTTTTAACTATCAACAACATCCTTCAAACATCAACTAAATCTTTTAAAACAAGCAAGAAAACGTAAGGACAAATTGTTTCTGACAAATTGTTTGCGACACGTACATTAGGAAATTAAACGCAGCTTTTGCGATTTGCTAACTGTGACGTTTCAAATTTTGACTATGAATTGAAAGAATGAAATGAGCTGTGCATCAGACGTAAACACAAGAGCTGAACAATTTTGGGGAAGTTTTCTAGTTGTGATTAAATACTGGATTTGAAAGTACAATTGAAGCATTTCACCGTTAAAACATGAATTACTTGATATTTTCATGCAAAGGTGTAAAGACATAAATTGTTCCCAACATGTAGAAAATTCCTGGCCATCTATTTTTTTACAAGTATCTTTTGCAATTTGCTCATTGCGATGTTTCAAATTTTGATTGCAAATGGAAATTTGGAAAAATGAAATTAATGCATCACTAAAGGAACCAAAGAGATGTAAACACAAGAGCTGGGGAAAATATCAAATTTGTTTTTTTTTCCAATTGCAATTTAATACTGGATTTAAAAGTAAAGTTGGAGCATTTAAAACACGAGTTACTTAACTATATTGTCAAGGATGAAAACGTAAAGACATGAATTGTTTCTGAAACATTTTGATAATCTATTAATCAAGTGTCGTGCTGGTTTCTTTGCTCCATACAGCAAAGAACCAATTTAAAGAGAATCATTTCAGTTTGTGGACAAAACAAGACACTGGAGAACATCATTGTTTTTCAACATCTTCTGGCCTTTTACAGACCAAACGATTAATCAAAAATGAAAAATAATCAGATTGATAGAGTAAATAGCTGAACTAAACTGCAGCTAATGCAGTTTGCCAAGCGCGTTGTTTCAAAATTGGATTTTAAACCGATTAATTGTTCAGACTTGTTAACGTTCGACGTTAAAAATGGCTTAATGTTTTGGTATTTTCCTGGGGGGGAAATATATATACACTGGAGCTGTACATCTGTAACTGTTACACACTCACACACTCACACACACACATGTATGGGCTGTGGCTTGGCTGAAAACAGCCAGTGTTACAGGAGCGCGAGTCTGGAGGAGGAAACGAGGGAGGAGGAAACTTATATATGGGGCAAAGAGCACAGTCAGAGACACAAAACCACAAACCTTCATTTAATACCTACTATTCCTGTCGCTTCAGCCAAAGAGGCAACCTGAAACCCTGCCTGCTCGATTTTAGGAAGCCGAGGGGTCGAGGACCTAGAGGAGGAGGAGGAGGGAGTGTGAGTGTGTGTGGAGTAGTGCTTTGTTATTTCCAGTGTCCTAAGGAGAAGTTTACAATCAGCCGTATTTGCCCTTCACTTTCCTCACCCAACAACCAAAGAAAAAAAAAAAAAACCACACTCAAGAGGAAACACACGTGTACACGGAATACACAACAACAACAACAACAACAACAACAACAACAACAACAACAACAGTGTGTTTAAGAGCAAACAAACTACAGCCACCACTTCCTCTCAGAATACACATGGGGGGGCGGGGAAGAAGAAGAAGAAGAAAATTTGGATTCGTGTAACGTAACGTTGTCCATATGCTGCTGATAAACAGCAGAGCGGAGCCGTGAGGTCAGACTGATCACATTCCTCACAAGAAGAAGAAGAAGAAGAAGAAGAAGAAGAAGAAGAAGAAGAAAACACGCGGCTCTTACAGTCGCACAAAAACATGAAGGCATTTTTGTGTCACATGCTCTACATTCTAGAGCAAAAACAAATCATATTCAGATCGTTCTTTTGACAGATGTCGCATTTGCGATGAGCCATAACTGGAATCAACCTTCACTTACACTGAAAAATATGTCCAAATTATAAATAAATTTGGGTTTGTTTTTTTTTTTAAAAAAATAAAAGATAATTCCTCATGTGTGTAGAGCTGTTTTTTTCTACAGGTAACTGCAAAAGTTCGTACTACGGAACTTGGAAACAAAAATTAAAAAAAGTAAAAATGAAAATTCCTTTCATTTGTGGCTCTAATCCTCTTCAAAACACTGGCATTTCGATCGATTATTTTGTGAGTAATTGTGCAGCCCTTGTACATTTGACTTTGTTGACTACGAGGTAAACATTAACTAACTTAACTAAGTAAAAACGTGTTGTGGCAACAACTATATAAACAAGAATCTTGCCATCTAATAAATAAACAGTTTAAGTAAAATATCTACAAAATTGTTATGTAAATTAAAAAAAAAAACAAATATTTCAGTGAAAAAAAAGGTTAAAAAAAATCTTTACTGACTTAGCAGCATTTAACAACAAACAAAAATGTGTACTGTGATTATGATACTTATATAGATAAGTCTGATTAATTTAATAATTTACAGTATGTAGTTTGGTATTTTTGAATATACTATATATGTATCCAAAAGCTGCAAATTACGATTTAAAAAAAAAAAGCTATTTACAAAGATTATTTGGCCAATTAATTCGGTTTTTACAACAAAAAACAAAAAACACGACATATCTATGCATCAATAAACAACTTAAGTATACAGTGTTAGCATTTTTCCGTTTAGGTTTCTATGCTAATTTCAACCCAGACAGTGAGTCACCTGTTCAGATACAGAAAAAAAAGTCGAAAAGAGTTACAGAGTAAAAGAATTGTTTCCATTTCTTAAAAATGTGTTTGTTGAAATAAACAAAAACAGTAAATGTAAATAAAAGCTGTTAAATCCAGCTGCAGTAAGAGGGCGTCACAGTAAGAGGGCGTGGTTTAAACATGGCCACCATTTTGAGAAAAAAAAAAAAAAAGATCACAAAGCAAAACATAAACAATTATCTACCGCCAATATCACTCGCCAAAACAAAACTAGCCTGAGAAACAATCTACATTTGTCACAGTTTAAGCAAAAGCTAGCTGAACGATTTGGGGAAACAATGAATTGCGATTTCTCACAGAGAGTCCAATAATTCGACTAAGACAATTTTAGTTTCTTAACGTAAACAATCTCCGACACTGAAATATGCTATACAGGACTGCACTCGTACAAATTGCAATGTTAGCGTTTTAAAAATGTTTCAAATCACTTAATGTTGAAAATAATCGTCATACAATGCCATAAAATTAGCAATTACTTTTGGTCCCGAGTCCAAGTTGAAAAAGTTGTTGTTTCGTTTTTAATTCTTTATGGACACAAAACAAATATTGGTCAAAAACTGAACATTTTCTGACACAAATAAAACATGAAATAGCTATTTTGTGTCATGTTTTAAAGTGTCTTTGCACCAAGCACAAACTTTATGTTTACCCTATATTGTATAGCTAACAATAAATCGCAATATTTATGGTAAAGTTGCTGAATTACTGCCCAGCCATAGCTGCTAGCTGCGATATACTGACATTGCTTTAACGGTAATTTATCAATTTCTTATTTAATAACGTAATTAATGAGTGAGTTGATAAAAATAATTTTAAAAAATTTGCATGAGAACAACCTGTCAATCACAGCCTTAATCACGCGTGCGCTCGCGTGTACGCGCCCCCCCCCCCCCCCCACACACACACACACACACACACACACACATACACACGCGCGCGCGCACAATAGTGCTGAACAGTTTTTTTTTTGTTTTTTTGTTTTTTTAAATCCACGAGCTCGCGGACAGTCTCCACGGAGCCAAACACACCCACCGACATGATCCACAGTGCGAACGCGGGCTCGTCCACGCCATCTTCCCGCGTGCGGTTCATGGCGTGGACGGAACCTGGCGGAGGCAGAGGCCAGCGCGCGCGCGCGCGCGCACACACACACACACACACACACACACACACACACACACACACACACGGAGAGGAAGCGCAGCGGAGCCAAGTTGGCACTTTACCTTTGTGGAAAACGTCCAGTCCGTGAGCGTCCATCCCCCACGCGCGCGCTCCTTTCGATCAAATGAACGGCTCTCGTGGCGTAACGGCTCCTCGCGCGTGAAAACGCGGTTTCGTCCATTGGCAACCTCACGGCCTCCCAGCTCCGGACTCCATCTTTGACTAGTTGACATTCAGCTCTTGCAGACACACATTCCTCATTTGCATGCCTCGCGCCGCCATTGGTCCGTTCCCGCGCCCGTCCGCGCGCTCATTGGTGGGAAAATCCATCTCATCACCTCCGGGATTGGTGGAATACCAGGGGGACGTCACTGAATAGTTTAATTTTAACAATGAACACAAATTCCCCTTCTTCCATTCACAAAATTCTCATTACCCGCCTTTGAGGCGCGACGTGGATTTATAGTGGTGCAGAGAAAACGACAAAATCAGAAATAGTGAGCAGAGTGATGAGCAGCAGAGGTCAGTGAACGCAACACGTCGGCCCTGAACACAACACTGACTCTAAACCACAAGCTGGTGCTGCTTCTTCAATGTATTGTATATTCTAAGTCTAATTATATTGTACAACTTCCATAGAACACTTAATTAATACATTTATAATTCAAGTTAATTTAGTTTTAGGCTTTTCTTGCAGTTAAATAAACGTTTCCTGCTGGAAACTGACTTTTGTGAAAGTCTCACTCTCCCACACCAAAGCCCATAGAGAAAATCAGTGATTTTACATCACAGCAAATAGGAGTTGTTGATCCACTGCTGCCTCCATTAGTACGTTCAAATTAATACTTTGAGACTTATGCGTTTGAAATCCTTCGTTCAGATTTACCTCAGTGACACAAAGTGACCACACGAGGCAGCAGTGGACCAGCAGCTCCTGTGTCGCTGTGAGCTAAAATCACTGGTTTTCTCTATGGACTTTGGTGGTGAGGGTCACTGGTTTATGGAATTCCCTTTCTCGTCTAAAAGGGCTGCGTAACAGCTAGAAAAAGTGGCAAACAAATTCTTCAAACATCTTTGATTCAAGCAGTCATATATTTTATGACAGACATTTTGTTTTAACTCAGCTATTTAGCTCGCTAGCTAAGTAGCGAGCTAAATATTGTTAAATCCTACAAAATCATTTTAACTTTCACCGAAAGAATACATCGAAATCACGAAGAACCAAACATATTTACTCTGGAATTGAAAGATTTTTTTACATTTCATTTTGTATTAAATTAAAAACAGCAACCTTGCGTTTTCGTGTACAAAACCAACACACAACTTCTTTTTGTGTTAGGAGTTTGTACACCGTGAACAGCGTTTATGCACATGCTCCACGCCGTCTTCCCTGTTTTTTATGTATTTCAGTGGCAGCGTTACAGCACCACACACAGGCCTGGCATGTGTGCTACAGCTACTTCATGCCTCCTCACGGTGGCGCTGCTCAAATGAACGAAGGCAGAAAGTTGCAGTACCTGGCCAAAGCAGGATAATGGCGGAGAAGGCTACGTTAAGTGCTGCTCCATCCACGTTCATCTACGATGTGAATACGATGTGAAATCCTGCATTTTAAACTTTTCACGGACGATTTGTTTTCCTCAGTGAGACAGATGTCGTGATGTATCGCTATATGATTGTTTTGGAATATGCTGATTATCACAGAATCGTTTTATCGTGATATCACTGGTATCGCGGGCCTCGTATCACATATCGTACCCTGTGATTCCTACGGGAAGCTTTTTAAAAATGAAAAATAAAAACGATCGTTCTGTTTCTGTGCGGAGAAGACGTTGGACAAAGAGACTCAGCTCTTTTGTCTCTGTAGTAAACAGATATGTGTCGGTGTTGATGGTTCAAAGAGCCGCTGACTGATAATGATGTTGTTGTAACAACAGAGAGAGTTGCTCAGAGGGAGGTCGTGGTCAGCAGCGGCGGCGGCGTGGTGGTGGTGGTGGTGCGGGACAGAGCAGAGGACAACCAGGGTGGGAAAAGGTTAAAGGCGACGGAGGCTCACTGGAGGTGCTGCTCTCGACGCTCGGAGGAGGGCAGCGGCCTGTGAAATCTTGCATTCCTGGTCAATGGAGCAGAAATAATTGCATTGTCCGGTGGGAAAGACTCGCCTCCCTCCACCACACCAGCCGTGTCCCTCACACGTCCAACACTCCAAAGACCCCACGTTTGGAGAGACAGAGATCCAGAGACACGAGCTCTTCAAATGAGGATAGTAAAATTATTCTTATTCTAGCATTTCTGCTTTGATTACACTTTAAATATTAAGCTAATGCTGCATATTTACCACTATCTTATCATTTAATATTTTCTATATTGTATACAATTGGATGTAAAAATGCACGTTTATTGTTTATTACCTTTGCTTTGGACTATGCTGCTGTTACACCTTAAATCTTATATTATCTCTCACCACTCAAGTCGGGATTTCCAACTCGGAAAGTCGGAGCAACTTCACCAACCCCCGACGTACAAACACTGCTACTTCAGCGTTAATAGCACTCATTTTTGTCCGCAGTAAATCAGTCGCACACGTAGTAAAGTTTCCTTTTTTATCTGTAGAAATGTTGCTTCACCTCCGAATGTTGTTAATGACTGGTTTTGCTAACAATGATTAGCCTGAGATATATTTGCGTTCGTAGTTTCATCCGGGAACGCGGTCGAGTCAGAAGTGACGCCGCTCCTGTTTCCGACTTTAATGTAAATGGAACGTAGCATTAATCACCTTTATTAGTGGGATTTACGTACGTCAGTTTGTCCTTCTGTTAGCAACGGCTCAATCAAATCAGTACGTTCCCATTACATTTTGGTAAGAATCTTCCCATTGATGACATCACAAAAACAATATCATGTTTTCAAACATTAAAAAAACAATATCTTATAATGAACAAAATGGTTTTAAAAAAAAATCCTATCTTTGTAAAAACTCCGCAGATTTGAATGAAATTTCGTCAGATTAAGGATTTAGCGACAACGTAAGTGTTTAAATCTCAGCGACATCATAACAGACCAGTATAAATTTTGTCAGGTTTATGTCAGATGGTAACAGCTATAAGCAGGTAAAGTTCTATACGGATCCAGAAGGTTCTTCTGGATCCAGCGGAACAAAATGTTAACATTTGTGGTGCCATTATGTAAAACGCAGGTGACAATGTTATTGCAGTTTCTAAATACAGGCACTTTAATGTAAGCGTTTTCACTTTTTTTTTTTTTAAATGTATATACCTTTTAATCTAATATATTACTTTTTATTGAACTGATGCACTTTTGTTCTTACTTGAATGAACCCAAACCCTCCTCAAATTTGAAGGCTACATCTGCACTGGAGAATTTTATTATCATGTTTATATGATCTTCTTTTATTTAATTGTGTATTAGATTGAGTTTGTAATCTGCAGGATTGCTTTTTCAGCTTTAAAAAAAGACGTAAGCATGTACATTCATGTCAATTGTTTGGAATAAATTCATCTGTATGTCATCTTTTTTTTTCTTCCCAAATAAATTAACATAAAATAATAATTGTAAATAAACAAATACGTGCAGAAATAACAAAAAACAAACATAACCATAACATGGACATCAACACACATAATTAGTCAAGTTTTTCCAGCATGACACAAACAAATATATATATATAACTTCTCCATTTTTATAAATGTCCATCATGTTGTCCATGTCTAGAGTTGGGCTCTCCTTTGAAAGTCATTTTTGCCAACAGAATATTTAACAAATATTTGTCTTTCTTTGGCCAATCATCAGTCATGAGTTTTACTTTCCAAATGTATGTTATATCCCGAAATGCCTTGTATTGCATCGTGTAATCATTTCCATTCATTTTCATTCAATAGCCCTTTGACTTTACAAACTTAGAGGTTTTAACTGGTCTTAATGTCACTAATCCGACATTTGTTGAGCACTTTGACATTTTTCTAATTAGTGTCTATTTATTTCTTCCATAGGTGATGATTATGCTGTTGTTTTAATGCTGTTAATGTCTGTGACTTGTACATTGTGCTTAATCTCAATGACATTTATCCTGGTTAAATAAAGGTTTAATAATCCCCTGACAAGCAAACATGATAAAGGTTAGCATTTTTATTTCCACACTTTCTCCAGCAAACCAATTTCTGTGAGATTTCTGGTAGGGTGTAATAAAATATCTTATTAAGCTTCCTCTCCGGCCAAACTCTCTGGAATTTTTGTGATTTTATACATTTTTAAAAGTAAATGGAGACATATGTATGAAACCTGAGTCACAACAGTGGAAATGAAGTGGTTATGAGTCACTAAACCCTGGTCAATGGAGTCAGAGCCGCTGGATTTCCAGCCCACTAACCCTACTTAGTAATGACTTTATGACTAATAAGATAAGATTAATCTCATCCTGCCGTACCACTAAATACCACTAAGGTCATCTGGGTCAGGTTTGCTCTTTGTCTCCACAACCTAAACTAGCCCAGGACTAAACATGGAGACGTTTTCAGTTTTTATGCCCCAAATATCTGGAACAAACTCCCAGAAGAGTGAAGATCTGCTACATCAATTCATTCTTTTAAATCTAAATCTTTTAAATCTGCGTTTAAATAAAAAAGAAAACAATCACAACTGTTGCAACTCTTAATTTCTCTAAATTTATTTTTCTCCGCTCTTTATTTACCTCTCTATTTAAATGTTTTAATTTCATGTTATCATGCCTTTTATATCTTGAATGCTGCTGCTGCTGTTGTATATCTTTTCATTGTAAAGCACTTTGAAATGCCTTGTTGTTGAAATGTGCTGTATAAATAAACTCGCCCTCCCTACAGTTGCCGTAATTAAACCCCTACTCAAAAAACCATGTGGCTCTTCCTGGGGTTTCTCCCACTTTACCCCTGTACAAAGGGTTTTTGTGGAGTCTTTCAAAGGTCAAAGGTCAGAGGGTGTCACTTGCTGTACAGCTTGTAAAGCCCTTTGAGGCAAATTGTGTTTGTGATGCTGGGCTAAAGGAATAAAACTGACTTGCCTTGACTTGGATTTGCTCACAAGCTCCTCCCCCCCCCTCCCCTCCAGCTCCACCAGCTCCTCCCACTCTGTGCTGTACATTTCACTGTCAACCTATAGATTCTAACCAGCCGCATAAGCACATTAAATAAACCTGTATTTGAAGAGCACTGGGAACTTTTCTGTGACGCCACGGATTCAGACTGAAGCTCAACTGCTTTTGCTATACTTGACTTATTTCAGGACAAACCTGTCCGTCATGACGTTCTTTAGCTGCTATGTAAGGAATGTACATTTACGTTCTCCCCCACTCGTGTTTTCATCTCTCTCTCTCTCTGTGTGTGTGTGTGTGGAGGGGAAGTACTGTATGTGGGGCCGCAGGAAGTCCCATGCCCATATTTGGTCGTGACGGATGAGTGATGGAGTTGACACGCTCGCCCACACTGGAGATGTTTGTGTGCGTTTTTTAACGGGGTTTGTTGTCGTGACTTTATACACAGCACGTGCAGATGATGCTTACTAATATAAATGAGTATATAAACAAGAAGCAAACAACCAAGTGTATAAATAAATAGATAAAGGAATGAACATATAAATATAAAGAGGAAAGTAGGAAAATTTGACATTTTTACACTAAAGGATGTTTATTTACATTAATTTTTTCTTAATTAAGCCTTTAGTTTCTTAACCATTTTATTGACTTTATTTATATATTTTAAATATGCTTTAAATCTATCACCCTGCTCTTTATTTTCACAGTTGATTACTGTTTTCTACTTTTTAAATGCAGATGGTTTTAGCAGGTCTGTATTTTTTTTTTTAGTACTTCTTATCATTATTATTATTATTATTATTATTATTATTATTATTATTATTATTATTATGTATTTGAAGCAGATTCACAAGCAGAAAATAAAATGGAAATTCATTTAAAGGATGAAAAAAGTCAAATTATAGACAAAGGTTAAAACTGTGATTAGATGTACTTCAATTTAATATAATTTATTGCATGTTTCTCACACAAATATTGATACAGTAATAACTGTAAAAACACATTAAAGTGAACGCGTAAAGATGTTAAAAATAATAGTTAAGAATCAGTCAGCATGAATAGCATAATCAATATCAGCTGAAGATCACGTACTGTGTTAAGAAATAATTAAATAACATGTGGTCGGATGTCAAGCTGCTGGTTCGATATGAAAAATGTATAACATAATAACTTTTGCTTAAACGTATGTTGTTAATGATTAACCACAGTGGAAATAAGTTTAAAAAGTGAGAGAAAGAAACATATAAATCTCCAGTAAAGAATTTTAGTTGTATTTTTATTACATTTATAGGTCAAAGACTTAAGTTTCTTTTGTTACACTGTATTTTTCCCCCATTTAAAGTGTATACAGTTGTCTTTAAGAGCTTCATCATCAAAAGTTTGATGTGTTTGAAAACTGAAATAAAAATCAACATGTTAATGATCAGCTTTCTGACGTTATAGTAAGTAAAACAAAATGAAAACAAATACATATTTATCGTGTAGACTCATGAAATTAAGGAAGAAAGAGGTTTTTGACGTTGAGCACAAAGAATATAACAGTTTTTTTTTCTATTTCTCTGTTTGTACTCAAGTACAAAAGACAGAAATGGGATGACCGTTTTTTTTTTTTTTTTTTCAATTAAATCAAACACTTGTTTTGCAAAGTTAAATTAGATTTAAATCACCAAGTTACATTCTAAACTGTTCTCCATCTCCAAAACATCAATAGGCTCTTTGACACAGATGATTTCCTTCATTTACTGTTACAGACTCTCAACAAGAATATAACAGTTTTTTTTTCCATTTCTCTGTTTGTACTCAAGTACAAAAGACAGAAATGGGATGACCGTTTTTTTTTTTTTTTTTCAATTAAATCAAACACTTGTTTTGCAAAGTTAAATTAGATTTAAATCACCAAGTTACATTCTAAACTGTTCTCCATCTCCAAAACATCAATAGGCTCTTTGACACAGATGATTTCCTTCATTTACTGTTACAGACTCTCAACAACCTGATATTGTTTATTTTTGTGCTGCTGCTCTGCGGCTCTCTTTCCTTGCTAAAATGTTTGTTGTTTGCGACCTGAACTGAGGTTTTAAGGACAGAGATTCAGACTCACAGAAGTTGAGCCAAAGTGTAAAAGTGTGTGAGTGAAGGCCGAGTCGTTCATGGCCAGAGTCCAAACTTGTTTTGCGATAAAGGAGGAAGGTTAATTTTTACTCGGCGTTGTGCAACAGAGCACAAGTCGACGAAAAGGTAGAAGCAGCTGAGGTAGCGTCAGCAGCAGCATTAGCGGTAGCATTAACTGAGGCAGCAGCAGAAACTGTAGCATTAGCTATAGCAGTAGTAGCAGAAACAGTAGCATTAGCAGTAGCATTAACTGAACCAGACAGCAGTATTAGAAGTAGCCATATCATGAACTGTAGCAGCAGCAGAAACAACAGTGTTTGCAGTAGCATTAACTGAACCAGACAACAGTATTAGTATTAGCTTCAGCATTAGCTGTTTCAACAGCAGAAACATTAGCAGCAGCAAAAACAGTAGCATTAGCAGTAGCAGATACAGCCATATTAGCTGTAGCAGCAGCAGCATTAGCAGCACATTAACTACAGCAAAGACAGCAGCATTAGAAGTAGCCATATTGTGAAATGTAGCAGCAGCAGGAACAACAGTATTAGCAGTAGCATTAACTGAACCAGACAGCAGTATTAGCAGTACCTTCAGCAGTAGCTTTTTCAGCAGCAGAAACAGCAGTATTAGCAGTAGCATTAACTGAACCAGAGAGCAGTATTAGCAGTAGCAGAAACAGCAGTATTAGCAGTAGCATTAACTGAACCAGAGAGCAGTATTAGCAGTAGCTTCAGCAGTATCTTTTTCAGCAGCAGAAACATTAGCAGTAGCAGGAACAGCAGTATTAGCAGTAGCATTAACTGATCCAGACAGCAGTATTAGTATTAGCTTCAGCATTAGCTGTTTCAACAGCAGAAACATTAGCAGTAGCAGAAAGAGTAGTATTAGCAGTAGCTGCCACATTAGTGGCAGCAGCAAAAACTGTAGCATTAGCAGTAGCAGATACAGCCATATTAGCAGTAGCAGAAACAGTAGCATTAGCAGTAGCATTCTCACTGTCGTGTTATCATTCAGTTTTCCTTTTTTTTAATCTTTTTTTTTGTAGAAGCCATTTGTGACACTTGAGAGTCACAAAATGTCAGAAACAAGGTCGACTGCGTTCAGACGACCACATTAGCTTTTCAGGACAGAAACAAACGTCCAGTCAACAATTAGAATTATTAAATCAGATTTCTCTAACTTCAGTTCGTTCTGTATGTGATACATGTGACGCGAGACTGTCATGGATCAATAAAGACACATCTTATCTTAACTCTCACTTTAGTGTTTTCTCTCAAATAGTGTTTTCTATTGTTGATTTTAAAAACTCCTGTCATTTTTAATGCACTATATCATTTTAACTTGATTAAAGATTATACAAGTGCAAATCCGCACCATCTAAACCTTCACTGTAAAAACTAAATGGCCGACAAACAATATAAATGACTTCAGCTGATAAAACCTAAGCAAATTGTCTTCATCTAACTTCTTAATTTCAGTTTGAATAATTTTAAAGAATTTTTTTGAGTTTGTAATTTTTAATGCACTATATAGTAATAATCTTTATTTATAGAGCACTATATTAAACATGGCATTGTAAATGAACTGTTAATAAAGGTAAAATATGTTATTGTTTTTTTATTTTTCTTGTTAATTTAATAATAATGAATGGAGCTTTTCTCAGAAAATTGTTTGGTTAAACCCTAAAATTTCACCACTCACCAGCTTTTCTGCTCTAAGAGTCTCTACACTTATACACTTGATATTTTTCTTTTAAAAACGAGTCCATGTGACCGTTTTTGTCTCGTCTGCTGCTAAAAACTTTGAGTTTTGTTCACTTTAAAGAAGAAGCAGAGAGAAAAAAAAAAAAAAGCATCAGACTCCAAATATGTGTCATACCCTTGCTCTCAGCCAATCACAGTTGAAAGAATTCACACACACCACACAGCCTGTTAGTCGTGGCTCCGCCCCCCGTGACTGGAGGGACACGCCTCTGTGTGTCTCAGAGGAAAACAAGTTTAGGGCCTGTTGGTGTTGATCAGCAGAAGACGTGAGGCCTTTTACTGCTGCACGTTTTTAAAACCTGTGTCTGCGTCGAAAGAGAAAATTCAAATAACGATCAGTGATTGTTTCATATTTTTTTTCATATTCAAACATGTGTGTTTGTGCATTTTTGAATTTCATTTGAGTCCAGAATTCATGTCAAACCTAAGTCAATAAACTTTAAGATTAACTCACTCGTTTTGTTACTATTTCATGCTATTTTCAGCAGCGAATAGGGTATATTATATATTAAATAAATACCTTGATAATGACATATTAAACTGTGTATCATATATTTGATATTCATACGTTTTTATCTTGTTTTGTTGCTTAATAATTTGTCACTTGTTCACTTATGACCAGTTTGTAAAGCAAATTACATGTACTGATATGAATCACTGAAACAGTACACACAGTGAATGTTCGAAAACAGCACACTAAATTGACAAATGAAGGGGAAACCATACATAAGTCGACTCACAATGTATTCTTTTTTTTGGGCTCTTCATGCATTTGTTTATGGATTTATTTGAATTTATAAAGACCCAAGGCTGTGCAGTGAAAATTATTACATTCCCTCTGCTCAAAAATATTCAAATCTAGCATAAATTGTAAAATATGGAATAAAAATTAGACCAGAAACAGATTTTTTTTTAAAAAAAACATGATTTTTCAAAAAGTAAACTTGCTCTGTGAGGTAATAATCAGTGTGAGAATATACTATATGAATCTTGTGACCAAAGTGGAAACTTAAAGAACATTTTTCTAACACTACACAGTAAATTTTGTGTTAAAGTGAAGTGTTTTCATGTCAATTTAATGCCAAAATTGATGATTTTCAAACAATTTAAGCGTTTATTTAACTCTTTTAGTATTACATTAGCACTTCAAGACTTAAATTTAACACTACAGTGGAATTGATCCTGATCTGAAATGGTGTTAAATGGACTCTTACTTTAACACTGCACATTTCGCAGTGTAAGTTTAAACACATGTTATTGTTACAGAAAACTCAACATGGACTTCCTCTGTTTGAGGATGTTTGTCCTTTGATGGAACTTAAAGACGGACAACAGTGTTTGTTTTTAATGCGACTGTTTGTATTTCCACGCAAAGTTCAATCAAGCGAATGTGGATGAAAAATTAATAACGTAAAGACGAGGCTCCATAAGTTCACACTTTTACAAACACAGAACAATGTCATTTATTTTTGGTTTTTAACTGTTTTTAGTTTCATTTTCATCAGGTTATTTGTCTGTGATGTTGCAAATGTTTTGTTTTATTTATGTTATCGATTATTTTTGTCTTTAATTGATAGTTTTTAAAGCCTTTTCTTCTTTAATGATCTGTAAAAATGCACAATCATTCTTTTTATTGTTGCTGCACGTGTCGGTTTCCCACAGACTATTGCTGAAAAATCAGCAGTAATTACTGAAAAATCAGTAATGTATAACATTACAGTATAGGAAAGTATAAATAACGACAATGTTTTCTGTCAACAATAAAAGAACAAACAGTACCTGAATCAACAGTTTTTGGAGAAATAAAAATTGGAAATTCAACATGTTGCTCATGAATACAGTTGGAGAAAATGGTTATTTCATTAACGATTACATAACTCAACAAATATTAGTGCATGTATTAATAAGTTCTGTTCTTGTAAATAGTTGAGAAGAAAGTCATTTTTAATCTAGAGTAGTTATACCGTATTTTATATCTCAAATGGTTTACACCTAAATGAATTAATCTGCACTGTATTTTTTTTTAAAATGTAATCTTTATTTTGTGAATCTATAAAAGTGCATCAATTCAATAAACAGAGTGAAAAGTATACATTTTCTGTAGAGCAGAATTTCATGGAAACTTTGAAAAATGTTTATAGCAAAGTGCCTGAAACAATAAATTGTAACGGCACCTGAATCTTTTACATTTTGATGCAACTTTCTGGATCTGTGTAGAACTTTACCTGTACTGTAGCATCTGATATAAACATGGCAAAATGAATCCTGATCCGTTCAGATGTTGTTGAAATAAATACATCTGAACTTATTCAAGGGGACCGAACCATGTTACATTTACTCAGGCGTCAAATCCATAATATGTCATTTGTTCAAGTCAGATGAACGTGGACAGAGATATGATTTTATTTTTTCCCTTTTTTACATTTTTGACCTTTAAAAGTGATAGAGATTTTCAAGGACTTTCCAGGACCTGTTCCCTCAAATTCAAGGACAGAATGTGCTGACACATCTTAAGCTGTAAGTGTCTCTTTATCCATGGCAATGTCCACTTTTACTGATTTGCAGGACGCTCTGCATCTGGACAAGCGATTGTCCTTGGGATCATGGTCAAGTCAGTCTTTGTCATTTGGAATTAGAATCTTGGATTATCTTGGAATTTTCATTTAATGGAAACATACTTGGGTGATCACCTACCCATCCCAGAAAATTCACTTTGATCTGTCAAAAATAAAGAAGGACAAACTTACAGATGGAAAAAAAAATGGAAACCACACAAAATGTGTTTAAGTCTCTGTGAAGCAAATACAGAGTTTCTTCTCTTCACACATTATAGGTTAGAAAATATTGGCTGAAAACTCAGAGTAAAGACTGAAAACAGTTTTCTGTTTGAGAATTTTTAAAAATATTTTACTTTTTGTAACTGCACCTGCTTCTACACTATTGTCTCTGGGTTGCTAGCCAGCTAGCTGATATGTCTTTTGGTGCTTTTCCGTTATACAGTTCTAGCACAGCTCGGCTCTACTCGGTTTGGTATCAGGCACGTTGTTTTCCATGACTTCATAGTCGGCCAAGTCCTCAACGTGGACTTGGCCGTCATAGCACGACTGTATGAAACTACTGTGACGTGGTTTTATCCACGACACAAACACGTGACGGTCAAAGCAGTTGTTTTCTTTGTAATGAATCATTTTCAGATGAGTTCACTGAATGGTTCAGTACTTCCTGCATGAGCGGAGCACAGACTCCGTCTGACACAGTCACTGAAGTGAAATACGGCCGAACGGCTTGTGATTGGGCTCACCATCTCCGTCTTTCAGCAGTGCTATCGCTAAATACACCAGACTCCTCTGTTAAATATGGACATTTTACAAATGTCCTTGTTAAATGTTGCAGATTAACGCATGTTTTCAGGATTTTCAAGTCTTTTTAACTGATCTACAGTTCAACATTGTTCGCTTTGATTCTTGTGTCGGACGTCGCGCTCATAACTAGCTTTGGCGCTAACAGCCCAATCTGTACTAAACACCAGATCTGTTATGCACTTGTGCAAAGTATGACTACTTTCTTAAGTTATGATACATTTTTAGAAGTTGTGTTTTTTTGTCTTGTTATATTTCTTTTCAGTAGTGTAACCAAAAGGTTATGTGCAACTATACTGTGGAGCTAAAAACAAAAGAGAAGGGATTTTATTTAATTCTTATATGTCAGTGACACCATCTTAAATATCACCACTTCCTTTTGCCCTGGCTTTCAAAATAAGAGCAGCTGAGTTTTTTTTTTTTTACTACTTCTTGTATAAATCGTTTGCCACAACACTTAGTCATAAAAATAACTTGCAATACTTATTCTTATATAATAAAACACACAATTGAATGTGATCTTTCATTTTAGAAGTCATTCCACAATGGTCGTAAACGTTAACGGGAACAGGAACTTGCTGCACTTGGAACAAATCGGGTTTCTGGTACAGACCGGGACGTGTCAAGCCAGAATCTCCTCCCACATCCAAGTGAAATCTTGTTCAGCACCAGCGAGGATCAATCATTCATGTCTCCACACAGATGATCCACTAACACATTTTTCCCGCTGTAGGGAATTTCCAGGACGAGCAACAACACATGACGGGCGGCTCCCAGAGTCGAGGGTCTAAAGGAGGACGCACACCCTGCAGGGATAAATCCCGACCTTACACACACCCATACAGGCTTTTTCCATGTTTGAACTTGTGATTTAACTGACTATAGCAGGAGGGAATTACAAATATTTTACAGTTTACAGAAATACAAATTAGGAAGTCGATGTTTCTACAACATAAAAAGAGATGATTATATTAAATAAATGCATGCACGTCTCATTAACAGTCAGGGCGTTTCCATGCACAGTTGTTCCAGAGTATGAACACTTGTGAGGTATCATGTGTGTATATATTTCCCTTTTAGATTCTCATTATTAGGGTTTTAATAGTTTAGCTAGCAGCTAGTTGTCTTTGTAGAGTCTTTCCACCATCAATTAGCATCAAAATATTTAATTCTTAAAGCTGGCAGAGCATAAATTAGGTCTGTTCATCAGTCTAAAAATGCTGTTGTCTTCTGGTGTGACCAATTTTTAGTCAGTCAGTCAATTTTGAGTCAGAACTCAGAATTTCTGAGGTCTTGAACTTGGAACCTGGAACTTGGATTTCTAAGAAGGACCAACCTCACCAACCCTGACATAGGATTTCAAGACAACTGCCACCATATAAACACTGCTAATTTTCCTGGTTATAGCACTTCTGGCTTTTTTGTTTCACAGTAAATCCATTGTGCACATAGTACCGTTCAGTTTTTGACATGTTGCTACGCTGTTTATGTTTGCAAAATAACGCGTAGAGCTTTGTTATCCCCTTGTGTTGCTAACAATAGCTAGTCCAGGATACATTTGCGTTTTGGCATTTGGTTTTTATGGCTTCTCTTTCAACTTGGAGGTGATGTCACTCTCAGTTCAGAGTTCTGAAATTAGAAATGGAATGCCTCTTTCTACTTCTGTGTATCTGCTTCTTCTATTATTTCCAGGTCAAAGCTTTTTGGCGGGAACTGTGGAACACGTGACGAGCAGTTTGGGTCCAGTCGAACGTAAACAATAGTGGATTAACTTTCAATTATGATCTACTGTCAGGGGCGTTAGTCTGATTTTCAGTCCAGTTGTAGTCAGACTAACACAATAATAGGCCTTTTTTTCCTAATATCTAATATCATGTAAACAAACTGAGTATCGAGTCATCTGATGTTTCGTCTTACTCTTTAAAAGTCCTTTCACTGCAACTGAAGAGGAAACTGGACCAGTGTTCACCCCCGCTCCGTATCTTCCACTCCACCTGACCTGTGACCTCTGGGGTCAGCAGCCACAGAGAAGCCAGATGTCACGATGTGGGTGTCAGCGCTGCTTGAACACTGTGGACAGAGGGAGGGAGTGAGTGATGCAACACAGACGTGCGTCTTTTTTCCCTTCATATACTTGACACTTTATCGTAGAATCTCCGCTCTTATTCCTGCTGACGTTGATGTTTGTCACATACCATCTCTGGAGAAAGTCTGAAGTTGAGTGCATATCTGACAGATGCTTTCATTTCAGTTATTTTACAGAACTAAAACAAGTTATTTCTCCTTTTAGCTACAAACACATACGCCATAACCAAATCTAATAAGAGGCTGATCTAAAACAGTGACATTTATTTGTTGAGAGAGTTTTAGAGCATTCACACCATACTTCTTCTGTCACCAACTCTTTTAACATACTTATGAGGGCTTTGCCATCAATGAAAACTCATCAAACTCGATATCCGCTTCAGAAAGGACAAAAACTGCCATCTAGAAAGACCAAAAAATATATGTTAACCTGCCTTCAGTAACAAACATTGCTTAGTTTCATGAAGCTCTCAGGATGTGGTTTACATTTGCTATATTCTGACATAACAAATTATTGGTGGCCTCTCTCTAGCGCCACACTATGGCCGTCGTGGTCGTTCCACACCCCCGACCATGCATGGTTTCAGTGCCACCTGCATTTATGTGTTCACCGTATTGAATTTTGCTGGTTCAACCAGTCTGACCACAATTTCACTAACGTGCTGCGTGTATACCGTTTTTCCACTAACCTGTCGCGCAACAGACAACATGTCCAAAATGAATATTATAATGTTGTGGTCATTATCACATGTGAACTGTAGTACACTTGTTCCTCACTGACTCATCAACAGACAGCTGTAATTAGCCTCAGCTTGTCTCTGTCACACTGTTCAGTCACAGAGTCCCCCGTTACACCTGGCTTTAAAACGTGTTTTCTGTGATAATCTGTGGTAATCGGATAGCGCCTGACCACTTGTAAATACACCTGAGGACGGATGGTTATCTGATCTGCAAAACCACATTGGGAGTTGGTCAGAGATGCACTGTAAACAGATTTAACAGAAATGTAAATGCGATGAGGCTCCAATGTGTCTCCTTAAGGTCAGTCACTGGCTCTTTCAGTAAGTGAACGAATCAGCTGATGAACTAGGTCACGTACTGTTTCCTCACAGTGAGAGGATCTGTCTCAGTCCGCTGTTGTTGTCGTATCGTAGGTTTCGACAAACTATGAAAGGTGACAAGCTCAGAGTTCTGCACTTATAAATATAATTAAATCTTGCATTAAATAACCACAGAAACGTTTGCCTGTGTTTGTTACGCTATACAATAACTTTACTCCATCTATCTATTAGTTTCCGAGTTAAGTTAAATTAAGATATTTAATTAATGTACAGTGTCCTCTCATTACAGACCAGTCTAACGATTAAGTTTGCGTTTACTGAGAAAGTCTGTTAAAACAACGGGGAACTAGAGTGTGTTTCTTTATGTTCTCGCTTTGAGAGATTCGTTCAATATGTCTAGGACTCTGCAGTGAGTTAACAAATCTCTTTGGCCCCGCCCACTGCCACTGGCCGCTGTCTCACTCGAGTCGCAGCACAGCTCAGCTGAACTGTGCCACGAACGAATCGTTTCAGTAAGTGACTCAGTTCAGTTCGTTCTCCCAAACGATTCGTTCTCATTCTCACACTAACCTCAATTCAATTCAATTCAATTTTATTTGTATAGCGCCAAATCACAACATACATTATCTCAAGGCCAAAGCCTTTACATTATTATAGAGAGAAAAGAAGCCCAAGAATTCAACACAATGAACAAACACTAGGCATCAGTGGAGAGAAAAAACTCCCTTTTAACAAAGATGTGTGGTCATCTGCCTCGACCGGTTGGGGTGAAAGAAAAATGGGAGACAGTGGAGAGGTGAGGGACAGAAAGGGGGGAGAGAAGAGACGACCAGGAGCAAATATACACCAGTTATTTCAAGTTTAGAACCATTTGTCATGTTTATAGAACTATGGTGTCATTTATACAAGCAGCAGCAGAGATTATTGATAAGAAATTATACTGATGAACTTTTAATCCAAGCATAGTAATAATGACAGCAGGTAATATTGCGATGGAGTGCACCTTTAAAGCAAAAGACAACAAAGATGTGCCGCTAAGGGCTGCGCTATTGCTACAAACCTCATAAATGAGACTAGACTAAATAAAGACCAAAGTCCACACTCTACAGCTGCAGTGATGCTCCGTCGGCTACACACATGAAACACACACACACACAAACTTGTCACTAAAGTCACTAAATTGTCACAGGAACAGCTTAAAACTAACACTATAACTCACCAACAGCAACAAAACCTGTTCACAGAACAGCACACAGTACGTACGTGTGGACACGGATGTTCAAAAAGCGAAGAGTCCACTGCAACTCACTGACTGTTAAGCTAGCAGACAAGCTAAGTGCCGTGTCATGTTCCAACAACAAGTGTATGCAAACAGCATTTCCTGACACACTTCAAATCATGGTTCAGGTCTTTTAAAGTGCAGGTGTATTAGGTGAGGTCACATGACCAGCACCAGCACACAACCATCGTCACGACATGGAAGTCTGCTCTCAGTGACAAAATGGCTGCCGCAAGGACAAATCAGAAACAAATAAAATGATTTTAGCCACTTAGCAAAAATACCTAGCCAATAAAATCTACATCTAATTGAGTGTTTGATAGGTTAAGAACATCTTCACTGCTTTATCTCACAGTTAGACAGACCTTTACAGCTGGAAACTGAACAATGTAAACCACTCACTCTCCCACACCAAAGTTCACCAGAAGAGTGAATGGTTAAAACCAGCAGTCCATTGGTGAGATAAAGCGTTTAGAGATCGTAGACGTAATGAGCAAAATCACTTTTACCCTTCCGTCCCTGTTGGCAGCCATGTTATTATGAGTGTAGATAATGTGCTGATAATGCCTCATAAAAGCACACTAAAAAACAACCTGAAATAACCTTTAAACTATCAACTTCCCTCATGATTCGAAAGCAATCATTTCAAAATACAAACACCAAAAAGAAACACACACACACACACAAAAAAAACCCAACTTCATGGGATAAAAATTATAGAAATTAAAGTTATGGCAACAACAATGGCATTTGTGTCATAAATCTTTATCATATATTTCAATAAGCTTAAAATTTTAGAAGTATTTTTAAAATTTTAATGAGTCTTAAGGGTTTTTTAGCCAAATTCTCCCTATTTTAACATATTTGACATTGACTTTATCCAAGTATGAATATGAATGTATCACATCATCGTGTAATTGTGGATTTTTATCTTCGCACATAATTTGAATTTTATTGTAACTGATTAAGTCTTTACATCTCAGATTGTTTATTTGTTAGCTTGATTATTTTTGCTAACACTGTCCACATGACTCACACCCCTCCCTCTCATATCCCTGTTGTTTTTGAATGGTGCTCCTGCAAAGGGGCGGTGCTAAGCCCTCTGGCATTCCAGAAGGCGGGGCCTACTCTTGGAGGCCCGTGCTGTGTTCACGTGACACAGTAAAGCTCCAAAATACTGCAGTTTTTAAAACAGCCCACTCAACCAGCTTATAGCTAAAGCTATAAATGTATTCATTATTTACTATTCTAATATAGAAGTAATTCATAACCTTGCACTTGCATTAAACATTTATAGTTATTGATTTTGTTTTTATCTGACTACATTTTATTTTTTTTTATTCTTATTTGCTGTATAGCTCTGTAAGGGTTATGACCTTAAATGATTCCACTATACTGTCGTATTTTATAGTTTATAGAAATATTTTCATTCTTCTGTGTCATTTAATATTGTATTTCAATAACATTTGCACTTATCTTGTATCCTATTTCATATTTTTGAATTGTAAAATGCTATCTATCTATAAAAAAAAAAAGTTTGGCTGCAATATGTCAACAAAATTAAAACAAGAATCTTGCTTTTTTTAAAAAAACAGTAAGGTTAAACAGTCTTACAACAACTCACATTATCATACATTTAATAATATGTAAACACAATAATAACGTTATTTATTTACATAACACATGAGAAAACCTGCAACACAAATACAGGTATGCCATTGCAAACATCTCTACAACCACAAACAAATATTGATTCTAATTTAAAAACAAATACGTACACATGGAAACTGGAAATGCTTGCTCATTTTACACGACTTAACCGTCAAAGAAACTTCATCTTGTTCACTAAAATCAAACAAACAAACAAAAAGAACAACAAAAGTGGAGCTCTTGTGACACACCTTATAAAATACTATACAGGAAAAAGATAAACACAACGTATGAATGTGTATTCAAATAATTTCCTTATCTTCAATTATACCATCAATTTTGTGACCATGCGAGCCTGAGGAAGCTATTGTTTTATTTAATTTGTTGTTGTCTTGTTTTCTATCTCAAAAATGCTGATTTAACCACACAGTACATTATTAATTGTTGTACTTTACACATTTCTAATAAAACATCGATTTAAAATAATAACACCTACAACAAACACCGCCCAAAAAATAACTGTTTTGTTGAAATAAATTTTGAGACATTAAAACCTGTTGTTTCTGACAATTTCGCAGTAAATCCCGCGTCACGTGAACGCAACATTAACCTATGAAGACCTGACCACAAACACAACGACGGATCACTCCGCGTTGTGTACGCTGCGGCGCATTCGCGGAGCCGCGTCACCATAGCAACAGACCAAAATGGCCTATCGGAACTACAGACCCGCCGAGGGACTACTTCTCCCGGCGAAGTGATTCGGCTGCTCTGCCTCTGTGTGCGGACCCTTTCCCCAGATTAAATCCACGTGTTCTGACACGATTGGTGTTTCTGTAGATTAATCTAGTAATCCGTTTGAAATTCGGCGTTTTTTCCCCCCTGTGTGTTTGTTTGTCACGGACAGATCACTCACTTTTATTTTTTTTGTCTGCTGCCGCACTGAAAGTGTTAACCCGAGACGGACCACACATGTCGGAAGGAGTCGAGCTCTGACTAGACCGGTTTACATCAAGCAGGGCCTTCATTTATCCCGGGACAGGCCAAACTAATGGCTTTGACAGGATTAACGCGTGTGAATAAAAGTATGAAAAGGTCAAAAAATAATTCCTTTACAGATTCCGCGGCGGGAGATTCCACCGCCAACGTCACCCACTGAATTATTGTCAACGAATTCCAAGAGTCACGTTGAAATTATTGAGTTAATTTTAGTTTTAGTTTGCATCTTTAAAAACATTCAACATGATATACATCATGGCTGCTTCTTTTAAGGATTATTTTGTGACGTGATTTAATTTTTTTTTGCACAATTTTGTTTTTGCATATTTAATTTTAACCATCTGAAAGTAACAATAATTAATATTTTTTAAATTACAAACATCACACAGGAGCCTGTAACACGGTTTACTACAGACTGACAACATTCCAAAGTTTTTTTTCCTAAAGACAGAAATGCTAATTAAAAATTTTATTTATTTATTTAAATAAAATAATATACAATAAATGTGAGTCTTAAAGTAAAAGAGTCAATTAAATATAAGTTAACAAAATGCACAGTATTAACTTTAACTCTTTTGCTGTCACTTGATTACCGGAAAATAGTGATTTACATATACATATAAATTCTGAAATAATGATACATTTTACTCTTACAGTCTGGAATAGTGTCATGTAATATTATATTATATTATTTTACTGTTAGTTAAAGCTAAAATAGCTGTATACAATGTGTAAAAAACATTAAATGCAGCTATTTTACTGTTCTAGACACTGAAAGACAAAAAATGAGTGGTAAAATAATTAAATACAGTCTGGAATAGTGATAATTTGCTATTTTACTGCTTTTTAAATGCTAGAATAATTAGATGCTCTGGAATGACTGTAACTACTTTACCATGATTTAATGACAGAATAATTAAATATCATCTGCAATTGTGTTAAATGTAACTATTTTGCTATTATATGACACTGAAAGGGTTAAATACAACCTGTAAAACTGTTATAAATTTTTCCATTTGACTATTATTTACTGATAAATAAATAAACATAGTCTGGAAAAGTGTCAGATGCAACTAGTTTACTGTTATTCAACACTTAACGGGTCTGGAATGATGTTGAATGTAAGTGTTTTACTGTTACTTTTATATCCTAGAGTTATATATGACCCAGAACTGTGTTAAATGTAACTATTTTTTTACTGTTATTTAACATCAAAAGGGTTCAATACAATCCAGAATAGTGTTGACTGTAACAAAGTGAAAGTAACTTTAACATTTAACAAGTTATATTTAACAGTAATTGAATTAATCTTCTACAGTTTTTACACTGAACATCTCATATCAATAATGAAGAATAACCATAAATCCTTTTTTTAAAAAAGGAGAAAGGTAAATGAATCACTTAATTATTTACTGTAGCCGTCATGGAACATGTCATTTATTTTGAAAATCCTCTGTATGTACTAACAAACATGGACTGACAAACTAAACTCTTTGAGATTTGTATAAACATTCAAGCTAAGTTCTTATTTACTTTCTTAAACTATGAATTAAGAACAAACTATTGAAGATTGACATGATGAACCTTTTATAAGTTTGCTATTTATTTATTATTTACAACCCTCCTTTATAGTGTATTTTATACCAAACTGATTTTTGTCGTGTTTTTACTGACACTCTCTTATTTTACTCACTTATTTCTTAAGCCTATAATTTGTACCAGCTGATTTTTGACTGTTTTATACAATATTTTGTACCATATTGTTTGTTTTCTATTCTTAGCTGAAGTGAATAGTTTGTTTTTAGTCATTACGCTTTAGGCTTCTGCTACAGAAGAGGTGCCAAACATCTATTCTGTTCTACTCTATTCCATTCTTAAAAAACACAGCTGTTACAGTAATAAAGTAATCACATAATATAAACAGTTCAATGGCAAAACCTGGTCCTATGATAACAATTTAAACACATATTAACCTTCCCATTTAAAGGCCCATTGTGTAAAATTTAGGTGAAGTTATTTTAATTTGGCAGAAACTGAAGGGAAAAAATATTGTGATACTTGATTGTGGTTTTTCGTTACTCCAGTATTTGTGTCAGAAGCACGGTCACCATGTTTTTTACAGTAGCCCACGATGGACAAAATTGAACATGTTTTGAGTTTTGAATTGGAAGCTGTATTGTCGTTCAGTTGAAAGTTCAATGAGATGCAGCGCAAACAAAGTCGATAAATGAACAAGCGTGACAGAGATGACTCTGTAGTTCACAGCCTATTTTTATGAATATTGCACAGGTAATGTTTGTTGACAGAATCTGTTTTTTAACCTGGTGTCTCAGGCTTATACTGACTTTAGTTTGACACTAAAATAGTTAAATACAATCTGGAATAATAATAAATGTAACTATTTGATTGTTAATCAATGACAAAAAAAAAAAAAAAAGTCTACAAAGGTGTTAGATCAAACTATTTTACTGTTATTCATTAAAAGGGGTAAATACAACATAGAATAATGTTAAATTGAGCTATTTAACTGCAATTTAATGATTAAATAATAAATATAGTCTGGAAAAGTGTTAAATGTAACTATTTTACTGTTATTTAACACCAAAAGGGTTAAATACAACCCAGATCAGTGTTAAATTTAACACTATGAGAGTAACTTAACATAAAATGAGTAATTATACGTATGGTTAGGTCTTATGACTTAGGTCACAGGACTTGATTTTAGATATGAACATTTTTAAGTTTTCTGCTCCCTGTGACGGGAACACTCTGCAAAACAAGCTGAAAGTGAAGGAGCTGAATGACTGAACACTTTTGAAGGTTACTAAATGACTTGGAGGCACAAACGTCTGGCTGTTGATGGGTTTGTTTGTTTTTTTTTTTAGCTCATTTTAACCGGTTTTAATGTCAATAACCCTACATTTGTCGAGCACTTTCTACTCCTGGGTCTATTTGTGCCTTACATGTGTGACGATTATGATGCTGTTTTAATGTTGTTGTTAATGTCTGTGACTTTTTAATTGTGCTGCTGCCTGTGTTGGCCAGGACACTCTTGGAAAAGAGATTTTTTAATCTCGTTTGAGTTTTATCCTGGTTAATTAAAGGTGTATTAATAAAAAAAAAAAACCATGAGAAGGATAACTCTGTAGTTCACAGTCTGTTTTTATGAATATTGCACAGTTAATATCAGTTTTGTGTTCTTCCCGCCCCAAGGATATAAACAGTGGTTCGGGTTTTTGTGGACCTGTAGCGCCGCCCTGGTGGCGGCAGGTTGAACAGGTTGTGGGCTGAGTGGGAGGAGTCTGAACGACGATGCTCAGTGAAGGCTACGTTTTCCCAACACTTCTTGGAAGGGAAGAGGGAGGTGAAGGATATTCAGCAGCGACAATTTTGGCATCTTCGCACCAACGTTTGTTTGCTAAATTTTACAAACTGTACTTTTTCAAACAGGAATCTTTTCTGCTCTATATGAAGTCTTTTTACTGGTGGTCAGGTAACAGTTAGTTCAGCGTTGTAGAGTTTACGTCTTACGTTACACAAAGAGAGAAAAACCCGTGTGTTACCGTGTAAACCTCTGCACTTTTACACGTCAGAGTCACACTTTTCACATGAGAGAACTTAATTCTTACGTTAATGAGGTTAAAATATAAAATATCTTTGGTCACATTTAATTTCTTTAGTAAAGCAGGAACTAGAAATATATATATATATATTTTTAGCTTCTTCTTCTTTAGCTAGAATTTTTAAATTACGTTCCCTTTAACCTATATAAATAAATTTGTGCATAAAATATCCATTGTTCCCTCGACACGCGCATTCACACAGTAGATTCCATTTAATTCATTTCAAATTAAATCATCTGCACCCACTATTGAATGCTTTAAATTCCTTTAAAAACCATCTCTTCTCTCTGGCCTTCCTTTCCAGATGAGAAAACTCTCTTAGGCAAAGTTTACTACTTTTTTTAAAATTTCTTTTACTTTTCTTTACTTTAAATCGTCATTCACTGTGTTTTATGTTATTGTAATGCATTTTGGTTGACCCTGCTGTTTCCATAATGTGCAACGAACATTAAGTTGATTTGACTCTCCTAGATAATACTTGGTGAAACTATCAAATTTGCAATTTGTTGATTTTAGTTTTAGTCTTTAAACTGAGTCTAACTGAGGTTCCTGCAGAGATGTGGACGTTACGTGACTCAGTTTCTATGAACCACCACGTTGGCGGCCTAATGCCAAGATCAGACGACACAAATTCAGACCGATTTCCAAACAATTTGGCCACGACCGACACCGACCCGGGTTTTGAACATCGGGAACAATGAACGGTCATTGAAGAACAAAAGTTTGGCGTCTCTACAACAGTTTCTTTTTTAATCATATTGGGTGTAAGTGTCAACATGGAAATGGGCGTAGGTGAATATGCTTAGTTTCTTAAAACTGTATTGGCATTTCGTCCAAACGGACACGTGCGTAGGTGCATACAAGTATTTTTTTTTATCTTATTCGTCTTTCACACAGAAACGGATGAAAGGTGAATACGTGTAATTGTTTTTAATCGTATTAAACATGACGTAACATGACTACACATAGTTTTTTGATCACATTGGCCTTTCGTCCACACGGAAACAAGTGTAGGTGGGGGGGACGCCATATTGGTGTTTCAACCACACAGAAATTGTGTTTTGGGAGTAACCTGAAACTGTATTTGTTGAAAACAGGTCCCAGCGGTGGAAAAATCTCAAAACACTGGCTTTACGTTTTCCCACGTCTCTAGCATTCACTGTCTCTATCTTTGGCGTTGTCGTCCAAATTGTTCGTAGCCAACTATCAGATGTAAATGGAACGGGGCCTTTCGGAAATCCTACACATACTGGAACGGAGAAGCGCTTTAAGGACATACAGATGTTCTGCGATCGATTTTCCCTTTTGCATGTTTTGCTCAAACACACTGCATCTGTTTACAGGTATGTTTCACAGGGATCAATGCTTCTGACACTCTCTCTCCATCGTCCTGCTGCAGCAGCAGCTCTGGATCTGGATCTGGCACCATGGGTTGGGGGGAAGGGGGGGAGGGAGTGTGTTGCTATAGCAACGGCGCCTGACGGCAGCCGTTCTCATGGTACGGGCAGAGGGGAGTGGTGCAGGATAGGGAACATGCCGTCTGCATGAAGGTTTGCAGTGAAGGCAGCTTTCAATCAACGGCCAAGAAAGGTTTCCAACAGGAAGTGGATCAGACAGCAATGAATCATTTAAAAATCTAATGTTCTTCATGTTACGTCATGTTAAAATCCGCGGGGGGTTTGTCTGTCAGTCAGTGCTAATGACTGACACAGTGTTGGACTGGAAACATGGAGGAGGAAACACTGTAGGTTTTTGCTGACGCTGCTGCTTTTGCTTCTGTGTCATGAAGCTCGTGCGGTTTTAAAATGAGATCATGTCTTGTTTTAAAGATAATTCCACATCTGCATGAATTAAAATACTAATAATACTTTTATTTAAATAGTAGTCAATGTGCTTAACAACAGAAAAAAAAAGGATAAATCAGATTTAAGTAGAGATATTTCTTTAAAGCACATGCAGGGAAAACATCCAGTTAAAGATTGTAAAAACATAAAAGGCAGAAAAAAGAGCAACAACATCATTTTGTATCAATCAATCAATCTTTTTGTGTTTGATAATTTTTAATGTCCTGTTTTTAAGAGTTTTGTCTATTAATTCTTTTATTTGCTCCTTTGATTTATTTGTTTCCTTTGAGTTATGTATTGTTGTTTTTATTGTTTCTGACAGTTTCTTTGCTTTGTCAAAGCATCTGGTTTTGAAAAAGTGCTATATAAATAAAATTATTATTATTATTATTATTATCAATCAAATGCTTGTCTGAAGAAAAAGGTGTTCAGCTGCTTTTTGAAATACATGAGTTTTATGAAGTTTCGTCTCTGGTTTTGTAGGCGACTTTGGAAACTTAAAAAGGACCTGAGTAATTAATCTGTTAATTGTTTATTCAATTAATCAATACATTGTTTGGTTCAGAAAATGTTGGAAATTGTCAAAAAATAATGCTGTTCTTAAATGTCTTGTTTTGTCTGTTTTAATGATTTATTTGTTTTATGGAACCAAGAAAGCTGCAAAATCAGAAAACTTGTTTTAATTAGTTAAAGAACACTTAAACCTATTAATCAATAAGCAAAATAGTTGAATAATTTAGTAACTTATTAATATCAGTTGATTAGTCATTATAGCACCTGGAATCTGATCTTAAATGTCAGAAATTGTTATATATATATCAATATTAAGAGCTTTGTTCTTAATAAAGGCCTTAAACTCACTCACATTTTATGAGCTCAGTGTTGCCGTTTCCTCCGTCTGTCTGAACGTACAGTAAAGGGAAACACTTCCTGTGTGCAGCGCGGGAATGTTGCCGGGCGACATGAGATCTAAACACTGCTGCTGCTGCTGCAGTTGAGGTCAGAGGAAAAATAACCAGACTGCACTGTTCAACAGTAACTCAAATAACCACGTGCTACAACCAAGGTATGAAGAAAATTAGATTAGATTAGATTAGATTAGATTAGATTAGATTAGATTAGATTAGATTAAATTAGAGTTTATTGATTCCACACTTGTTAAAGCAGGCAGGATATAATATATAAGGTGATGGATTTAAAATATACAAATGAAAAATCTAACAAAACAATAACAAATCAATGGTTCTCAAACATTTTATACCAAAAAATCACCTGAGAAAAATACTGAGCTCTTGAAGTATCACCATTATCACTAATGTTAAAACACAGCGGTGTAAAAAAAAGGCAGAGTAAAGTCAGCTGCAGACTTTTCACAGGAGGCAGATTTAGTCATCATTCTCCTCAGACACTGGTATAGTGAAATTAGATTAAGATGGAGATAAGGTGACTCTTATTATTATTATTATTATTATTATGTTGTTGTTGTTTTTGTTTAACTTTCTCTGCACCCTGGTCAAAATTCCTCAGCTCCACTCTGATCACATACCCTTGTTTATACAGTAGAAAAGTATTTCTGATTTTCCTCCAAGTACCACCATTGTTTATAGCCATGGTTTAAAAACCATGGCTATAAACAATGGAACAGGGATGAACGGGTGTGCAGGAAAAAAGTGTTCATAAATATCAAAAAGAAATAAAAGTGTCCGGATTTTTATTCTAGCAAATGTCCATAGGATCAGTCACAGGTGCTTTTTGGAGAACTGCGTGTTCCCTTCAACATATACTGGAGGTTAACTTTGCTTAATAGACTTCAAAGTTAGATATGAAAGCCGACACAGTAATCAACTGCCGGAAAGTTCTACAAAAAGGAAAATAATCAGCTCATTTCGTTAAGATAATCTATGATCACATCATAAATAGGGGTCCTGTGTACCTAATAAAGTGGCCAGTGAGTGCATATTCACGTTGCCAGAGCTTAGACCCTTGACTCAGTGTGTTTCTCCCTCCCTCAAATCAAAGCCACCCCCCCCCCTTTTTCCTCACCACATTATGCAAAACATTCACACTGAGTCATTTCCTGCATCTGCTCACAGAGATCTGCTGAGTCGATGGACGGTGGTGAGGGGCAGCTGGGGGGGGGGGGGGGGGGGGGGTGATTTTTATTTTTTTTATTAAGGGGGGGGGATGCATTTAATTGATTACTTAAGTGTGGAGGAGGGGAATGGATGAAACCACACACACACACACACACACACACACACACACACACACACACACACACCTCTGGCCCTCAGTGACCCACAGAGCAGGGTGGAGTCAGTGGATGAATGGATGGACAGATGAATGAATGAATGAATGAATGAATGAATGAATGAACGAACGCTCCCACAGCTTGTATTTCAGTGACTGTAAAGTCTGTGAGTCACAGAACTCGTCCTCACTGTTTCCAGGTCATGAAATCATCCTGGACTGTTGTTCGTTTCTCGGCTCTGATGTGATTCAGGCGCTGACGAGTCTGATTAAGTCTTTAAAAAGAAAAGTAAAAGTCTGAAAATGAGAAGCTGTGGTTTGTTTGGACTATTTCCATGACTTCCCTGCTGCTGCTGCTGCTGCTGCTGGAATATTTAATGTCATCTGCTGCCATCTGGTGACCAAAAATGGGAACAGTTTCTAGTTTTCTGGCGGCAACATTCTCATTTGCCAGTGGGACAGAGTATTAGGGGGAAAACGGAATAAAAAATGTACACTTTTTGTGAATAAAGTTGCAAAAACTTTGCAATTAATTGCAATTTCATATGGCTTCAAGTTTACCATAAGTATCCATATATCATAAATCACAGTTGTTGTACTGATGATGTCAGGGATGTTGAACTCCTTCTGATCCACAAATCTTATTTATCAATCTAATTATATGTTGAGAAACTATAAAACCTCCTTGAGCAGCATGTAGATAAGACGCTACCAAAAAATACAGCATTTCTTTGTGAATCTTTCTTCAGAACAGTTTCAGTTTCTTACACAATCTTTTCAAAAAAATCCCTGATTTTGATGCAACAAAAGTAAGTGAATAAGCTCAAACTAAATCATAACTTCACATGACGCTCCATGTTCCTCATCGGGTCAAAGGTTGCAGCCAGAGCAGCAATAAACTGGCTTAATCTGAAGAGACTATGAGGTTTTGACCATAAATATTACTTAATTTATCTAAGTAGACATCAGTAATCTGGATTTCTGGTTCAAAAAGACCATTCTATGTGACCTTTAACTAAGTTTTGCCAAACAAGTTAGAGAAGAACGAACAGTTTGAGTCTGGGTTGACATGGTTTAGTCACGTTCAGAGGAGGGATACTGATTATACTGCACAAAGGATGTTAAAGATGGAGCTGCAGGGCAGGAGGAAAAGAAGCAGAAGACCTCAGAGACGGTTCATGTGGACATTGGTGGTGATTTAAACCAGCAAGCAGTTTGAAGTCGATATGACAGTTTGTCGCAAACCAAAACAGAGATGAAAGATCAGAGAACAGTTTGAGTTAAGTGGCCATTTTGACGCGACAGTGGACGTTTGAGATCAGTGACAACTTTGAGATGAACAGTTTAAAAACACAAATGTCCTCAGAGTGACAATTATGACGGACTATCTGAAATCAAAAAAATTAAAAAAAAAAAAAAGAACTTTGACATGAACGAACAAACAGTTTGAGAAATCTGAAAACTTTCAGTTTGAAAATTAAAATTTCCCTATGCTGAGAATTCTAAAAGATTATCTCATCGTACAAAACTGAACTTTCATCGTCATCATCTTATACGTACATTGTAGCAGCAGGCTGTATGTACATGAAGAGGTGCAATGCTGCCCTCTACAGTTTGACGTTCTACTTGAACAGTTTGTGGCAGATAAATGACGTCCGTGGTAGAAAAGTGTAAAGGTTCCTTTAAGGTCCTCGTAAAGATGTTTTTAATTTATTGATGTTTCTTACTTATTGATGTTTAAAAACACGCTCACTCGCGCTTGAATTTGCAGGGACGGAGATATTTGTGGCACCAACAGAACTTAAGGACATGGCAACGTTTCTGAATTTCCCAACATTTTCAACCTCCGTTGGAGTGCACGTGTGTGTGACCCTGCTCTGTGAAACCAGAGCCTCCATCACAGGGAGGATGTCTGCGAGGTTCCTTTAAGGTCCTCGTAAAGATGTTAAGAACATGAAGAGAATGAAATGCGTTTCTCAGATACAGACAGGATACAAATGTGCACCGAGGAAAGGAAAGTGACTCATGGCAGAGTTCATTTTTCAATTAACTATTCACCTGCATTTAAACTGTATTCAATGAAATTGCAGAGAATCACCATAAATTGGTTAAATTCAGAAAACAATCCAATTTATTCAGGTAAAACATTTAAACCTGTTTTTAATTATGGTTTTGCTGTGAAAGAATGTAATTCATTTTTTCAAAATCAGTGCAGTATTTCAGAGCGTCTGTTAGCGGCGATGCTACTGGACTTAAAACATATTGGATGTGTTGGTCATCAATCATAAAACTGTAAGTCAAGGATCTCTAGCATCTCCCTCAACTAATGTAATGTCATGATTTCAGATTGTCATGGACACAGTTTAACAGCAGGGGGCAGCAAATCACCATGTCGGGGGAGTTCATGTTTCCTGTGGCAGTGACAGCTCTTCCTCCTCCTCATGTTTATTTCCTCTTCTGCCTTTATTCACGTCCATTCATTTTGCTGACATACATCTGACATACAGCAGTGGTTTCAAACTATCAATCATTCATTTTACATGTTTACTGTTGGTGGTTACAACAAAACACAATGTTGATGTGTTTTTGCAATGATTGTTATTTTAAAAACTGGCTGGTGAAAAACCTCCACTTTAATAAAGAGAGTTCTAATAACCATGTGGGAATGTGGACAAAAGTGTGATTTGACTTTGTCTTAAGTACTGCACCTTGTAATTTGGATTTTGAAAACTAAACACAGAGTCATTCCACCCTATACACTCACTGACCACTTTATTAGGTACACCTTTTCAACTGCTTGTTAACATAAATAACTACTTGGCCAATTACATGGCAGCATACCAATGCATTTAGTGACATAAACATTGTGAAGATGAATATATTATATATATATATATTTATAGTTCATCAATGTGTAACCCTCCCATTTATTCAGGCCCAATTAACCCAACCAATGGTGAGAGACAGGGATCGCAGAGGGGCCCAAGCCTTTGAACTGTCAGGATTCAAACCTGCAACCCTCCTGTTATAAGCCAAGGTCCCTCTCCATAAGGCCATGGGCTGCCCGAACGATACAGGATGTAATGTGTTTGTTTAAATCAAGCGAATATACCAGTTTTGGCAACCGTAATAATGCAACACACAATACCTGGTCTGCACATGATGTGTACCTAATAAAGTGGCTGGTGTGTGTGTGTGTGTGTGTGAGAACCTTCATTCCAGCGTCATCCCCGTGTCCCTGTGTCAGACAGAGGCTGCTTCTCCTCTGCCCCTCCTTCTCACTGGAGTCCGATGTGATCCAGATGATGGCGGTACGGTTGGGCAGGGTCGGCGGGGCCTGAGGTCTTCACGGGTCAGCTGTAATTCACCACAGAGCTCAGAGAGCAGAGTCTGAACACACGCACACACACACACACAACTGTGAGGCTCCACTTAAAGTCTTAAATATCATACGAAAAATTCCACTTCAAAGGCAAGTGTGTTTGCCTGAAAAAGCATGAATCGGCTTATTGATGTTTAAAAACACGCACTCACTCGCGCTTGAATTTGCAGGGACGGAGATATTTGTGGCACCAACAGAACTTAAGGACATGGCAACGTTTCTGAATTTCCCAACGTTTTCAACCTCCGTTGGAGTGCACGTGTGTGTGACCCTGCTCTGTGAAACCAGAGCCTCCATCACAGGGAGGATGTCTGCGGGAATAACAGCTCAGCTGCCGCCAATGGAATTTGTGGCAAAGAGAAGAAGAAGAAGAAGAAGAAGAAGAAGAAGAAGAAGAAGAAGAAGAAGAAGAAGAAGAGAGCTCTGGAAATATCTCTCCGAGCTCGACCCTGAACTGAAATCACTTTCCCTGCAGGTACATGTGTTTATTTGTTTGTGTCTTTACTTGTAGTTGGAATCCAAGTTTTGGAGTCAGTATCTTCACAGTATTAATATCTTTAAAGGACCAGTATGTAATAATTATATTCAGTTTATAAACCTGTGCATTATGATGTGCCCCCCCCCCCCCAAAAAAAAAATCATATATCAAACACATTCTTACCACACCAACAAACACCAACTAATCAAATAAAATAATTACATTTCACAGAATACGTACCTCATACTTTAAGCATCAGCATCTCTTAGTGCAAAGACAACTACGTGAATGTCTACACTTAAATAAATAAGGGAACAAAGCAAGCTACGTCATAATTTATGAAGTATCATGAGTCTCATCTTTACAAACACACATAAACTCCAACAACCTAATGTCTGCAGCTGCTGCCACCTTGTGGTAATGGTGCACTGTTTATTAAACTGCATTTACAATCCAAGTCAAGTGAACTCTCACTGACACCAGAGTCCAGAGAGAAACGTTATGATTTCGGCTCGTGGACACAGCACTTGTTGGGCCACTGCCGCATTAAATGCTAGGTGCATTTCTATTATTGTACATGTTTGAAAGTCTTTATTACATTAAAGACAAAATGACCAATTTCAGCCATGTTTGTGCTGTGCATTTTACAAAAAGTTTTACAAAGTAAAGAATTATACCAGCATTGTCAACAATTTAAAATGAACACAGGCCGTTGTTGAACTAAACAATGTGTGTTTCATTAGCATCAAAAACGCATTGGCTCACATTTCCTTACGTACCATAAGGTTAGCAAACACAGACATGTCTCAGAGCTGGAGGCCGCCTGCACTCCCTATTATTTTGGGCCCCAGTGCAAGTATTGGAGAGCAGGAATGAAAGAAGAGAGCAGCAGAATTTGGGTCAGGGGTTGCAGGTCTTTAAATGTACAATAGGGGCTTTAACACAAGGGCAGGGGGGAGTTCAGGAAAATGGTTTGCAGACTCTTAAAACATTTCAAGAAGAGGCAACTATGGCTCGTCTCCGTGTGAACAGGAAAACCTTTGTTTTCTCCAAAGCGAGGGTTCCTCAGAAAAGATCCAAGTAACAATTTGAACCACAGAATACACAATGTGGTTCAAGTATTTTGGAAAGTCTGACGGCACCGCTTCTTCTTCTTCTTCTTCTTCTTTCCCCTGCCTTGTGCTGGGTGAGCGTGGAAACTTGCAGCAGACTTTTGTGCAACAGCTCCTTCGCCCCGTCCACTCATGTCCTCCATCTTCTGCCTCTAAACTTTTAAATCGCCCCCCCCCCCATTAAAGTCCTCAACGCGTGATCTGCCTCCATTAAACCGTTTGACACACGATCCATGCGATCACGCCGCTCTCGCCCCTCTCTTGCTTGTCATTCTTCTAAACTAAGCTGCGTTAATAGCGCGAAAATTGCGATATTAAGCCGCAGACCCGGTGCTTCCTAAATGACTTTCTTTCCCGCCGCCTGCAGCCAACATTCGAAGACTTAGATAAGCGGACGGTCGGAGACAGAGAGGACCAATCTGTCCTGCTGGACGGTAAATGATGGACAGTAATTAAAAGTTAGCTAATAACCTCTTCACACCTGACATTTCAACAGGGAGGTCCTGGACACCATTATCTACATATAGATTAAACAGTATAATTGGCAGCAAGATAGGAGGATCGCAAAAGGAAAAGGAGAGAGAGGGAGAAAAGGCCAGGCCATCGCCAAACCATTAGGCAGAATATCTGAGTGACACTCTGGTTTTACTCCTCTTGCTAATGCGACAGGAATTGAGCCGAACTAAAACGCTAAATGAATGAAGCCTATCTCGGTGTGGTTATTACCAGGGCAAACATCGGCCATGGAAAATAGCTTTTAATTTCATAATAATTGCAGGACGGACGTGAGTCGTTAGAGACACAATGTGCGAGTGAAAAGAGAGAAAGGAAGGGAGGGAGAGGGGGAGGGGGAAAGTCTTCCAAGGATGAATGGCGTTTGCTGGGCTGCGTCATTTGTTTACACTGCAATATATACAAACCCATTGATACGTTGTTGTTGTGTGGACTGATGAGCGTGAAACGAAGGGAATTAGTTGCACGACAATTAGCTCTGCGGAAATACAACATTTAATTTACTTCACATGGTTTAACACGTTCACATATTTCCCCGCAGGTTGAAGCAGAACTTCAAACCTGTTAAAAAAAAAAAAAAGGTCAAACAGCTTCAGTTGTGTGGAAATAACGACATGGACCAGATTAAGACGATCTACAACATACACTATATGGACAAAAGTATTGAATTCAGAGGTTTAAATCAGGCTTCAGGCTCCGCCCCTTATCTCTAATGAAGGACAGTCTTAATGCTTCAACATACCAAGACATTTTGGACTGTGTGGCAACAGTTTCAGGAAGGTCCTTTTCCGTCCCAGTGGACAAAGCAGGGACGATAAAGACATGGTTGGACTTTGTGTTTGGTGTGGAAGAACTTGACTCGTCCAAACAGAGTCCTGACCTTAAGCTCATCCAGCACCTTTGGGATGAACTGGAACAGAGGTTGTGAGCCAGACCTTCTCGACCAACATCAGTGTCTGAACCTCATCAATGCTCTACAGAATGAATGGGCACAAATTCTCATAGAAACACTTCAAAATTCCTCTAAATCATGAGGAAAGTCTTCCAAGAAGAGTGGAAGCTGTTATAGCTGCAAATCCATATTAAAGTCCTGTATGTGTGTCTGAATACGTCATTACAGTCCCTGTTGGTGACACAGTCACTGAAGTGAAATACGGCTGAACGTGCTGTGATTGGGCTCACCATCTCCGTCTTTCAGCAGCGCTGTCGCTAAATACACCAGACTCCTCTGTTAAATATGGACATTTTACAAATGTCCTTGTTAAATGTTGCAGATTAACGCATGTTTTCAGGATTTTCAAGTCTTTTTAACTGATCTACAGTTCAACATTGTTCGCTTTGATTCTCGTGTCGGACGTCGCGCTCGTGACTCTTCCAGTGACGACGCTCTCTGACCAATCAGTGGCCGGCAGTCTGTCCACGTCACATTTTAGTATCAGCTCGACTGGAACCTCAACAGAGCAGGGACTAAAAACAGAACCAGGTACTATCACTGATGGAAACGCAGAAAAAACAAGTAGAGTTGAGCCGAGCCGTGCTAGAACTGTATAATGGAAAAGTGCTATAGGCTAATACTAGTGCTGCTACCAGCACCTGCATTAGCAGCTAACAGCATTATTTGTATGAATTTGTATATACTGTATATTATATAAGCTATATTTTAAAAGTTTATTTAATTAAATGTCCAGTTTCTACAGGTGTCAGCCACAACCATCTTTAAACTGGCACTATCAGTAAAACAACTATAATCTGCTAAATATCCATATTTAATGCTCAGCCCGTAGCTTCACTGTCAAAATCTGACACCACATTTAAAGTGAGCTCCAGTGAAATAACACAGAAACAACAAGCAATGAAAACTAAAGCCAACGTTATTTGTCTTGAGTTTAGTGTTGATGTTACTGTTTCACACGCGAAGCATCAATCTCCAAAATATTTCTGAATTAATTGGAACCTTTATTCCAAAAATAAAACTGAATAAGTTGGGAAAAAATCTTTCAATAGTTCAACTTCAGCAAATGGAAAGCCATAAATTCTTTTGGCATAAACTCTAGTCAAAATGAATATAAAATAAACTGAACAATTACAACAAGAGCGCGTGAGTTACCATCCTTTTAACTATCAAACAGTTAAAGGTTATTTTACAGTTTGCCAGGTCACTGCTGTGTGTTATACTGGCTCTTGTTATTGTTCAGTAATGGCTATAAACCCTTGAACCTTTCTGGCTAATTGAGTCAAATTTTTTGACAGCTTCTGATTTCCGGACTATTAGTTTCTCAGTGTGAAAAAAGAGGGCAATTAACCCTCTGCTTCACACAATTGCTTTTACCCAAATGTAAGTCTTTGTATTTTTTCTGCACAAGCCATTCAATGAGGGGACAAAAGCTACATTTCACCCACATGTCCTAAAAAAACCAGCATATGAAGATCAGATATTTTCTTTTCCCCTCAGTATATTTCATGTACTGTATATTTTATTTTTCACTTTTTAATCATTTCAATAAACAAACATTGCTGCAGTGATGGATTTCAAATTTGTTGAGGATAAAATTAGATAATTACCAAAGACAGATTAATCAAAATCTTGATTGATTTGATTTTACATAAATGTAACACTCTCATCAGCATATATAGATACTTTAATGACATGTCTGACACCCAAAGTTAACATACGACTTTGTCTTCACTTGATATAATTTATCATCAAATGTAGATATTTATTTATAGATACTGATTATAGAGACATTTCAAAATCGAGATAGTGTATTTTTAATTTTCATTAGCCAAAATGGAACCACAGATGTCTTGAAACAGTTTTTAGGAGGAGAAATGATGTTGTGGATATTTTTAATTATGTCAGAAATTACTGAAAAGCTGAAGGAGGGGCTTGCTATTTTTCAATTTCATGGATTTTTAATTTTTTTATTTTCTTATTCAAAAAAAAAAACTGCCATTTCTAATTTTGACACTTTATAGATAAATTGTTTGCCTGGTGAAAATATAACGGAACATCCGTGGCATGAGCAAATGAGTCAAAAATGACGTTTGCGATTTCTTTAACTTTCTGCCAAGTTGAAAGTGAATTACAGATAATGGACAACTGTCATTTAAGGTGCGTGACGGGTCTAAATGTCGATTTCAGTGAGGTCATTGCAGAGAGAAGAGCTGTAACCTTGTTTTTGTGAATGGTCAGAATGTACTTATGATGAGTCACCTGTATTGTTGACCCTGTATCGTCAAATTTTAACACAATGAGACTAATCTGTCACATTTGTCTCAGCCAAAATAAATGAGCTCAATAGGCATTTAACCCTCTAATTTCACTACAGCCAGAATAAGATATAGATTGTTTCTTACATATTTAGTAATTATTTGATTCTGAACGCATTTGACTTCTCTGAATTCAACTTTTAATAATTGCATATAAAACATTTAAAAGACATCAGTGATGTTTTTCAGTTTGACTTATATTTCCTAGTAATTTGTCCTTTTATTTGTATTATTATTATTTGAATTATTTTTTATCAGGGAGAAACCAGCAGTCAGTACATACAACCCTGCATGAGGATTATATGGTACAATCATTCCTCATACGATTAAAAGATTGTTCCGCTCTTATTTTGTTAATTCTAATATGAAAGGAGGGGATGTCTTTCATACACTTCCATATTTATAGTAGTATCTACTCCAAGTGATGGCCTTAAAGTAATTCCAGTCTCTTTAATCTTATATGTCCAACCTATTTTTCCCATCATGTCATGTTACATGTTACATTTCTCTGATTGTAGTTTTAGTGAAAATATGGATTTTCAATGAATAAATTTAAACCTGTTGTCCAATGTTGGTGGCATTTGTTTGTGAGGATTTTGGTGTTACTTGGATTGGGTGGAATGACACTCTTGACCACTAGATGTCCCTCTTGCTTTAGTGTGGAGGCGTCTGGTTCTGGGGTGAGTGGAGTGTGGCTTTGAGCCGTCCCTCCATGACTTGTCTCTGCAGACCTTGGGTTCATCCATCATGTCCAGAGGGGCGAATCTCGCTGAAACCAAACAAGAAAACATTTCTTTATTCCACGGCTTCATCTGTCCTCTCCGCTCCTTTTTCCCGCTGCACATTCCGCACATTCTTTTCCCGTCTCTTTCCGTCCCTCTGCTGTCGATAAAGGGATCACTTTACGTTTATACAAGAGGACTGGTGTTGTTAACAGGTGTAAGGTAATGGGATCCCGACTGGCAGCCAGGCACAGCGAGGGTAGAGCGGCCTCACCACCACCCCTCCTCTTCCCAACACTCACACTCACACCGGCGACTCTCTTCTGACGGATTGCACCCACCATTCATCTAAATTATGTCACTGGCAATGAGCTATCAGTTCAATCTGGTCCAGACCGAGCAGAGGGTTTGTTTCTGTTGACACTTCCTCAGCACTCACTTCTCCTTCTGATTACTGTCAGGGCCTGTAGGAGTTTCACAGCTCGACCACGAGTCCCCAACTCCCCGTCCCTGTCTGAGTCTGGGTGTCACGCTTGTTCTACTCCCAGCTGTTGTGAAAAGACGTCAGGGCAAAGGAGACGGAGACTCTGGATGCGTCTCAGAGTCGAGGACGGATCCTCCGGCGGCTGAATTTCAAGGATGTTTCGTCATCACACTGAAGGACTGTAAAACTGAGCAGGATGCTTCAGATTCTACCACGGACCGAGTTGTTCCCTCGGAGGCTTTGTACAAGGACGCTCGCTGTGTATTCTGAGTGCAGCGCAAATACCCACAAGCCTTTGCGTGTGTGCATGTTTTGCCGGCAGGAACTTTTTTTTGTGATGAACAAATTAAAAACAACAGAACATTTAAAGAAAATCTGCATCACTGGTTATGCCTTAACTTTTACAGCCTCCATGTTCTGAGTGAAGAAAATGTCATATTTGGTTTGACTTTGAAAAATGTGACCATAATTTGGTAATTAATGTGTTTATTTTTGGAGAAAATGAGCAGATTTGGAAATATGCTGTCAGAATGTAAGTCTCTGGTTTTTTAATAACACATCTTCCCAATTTATTCCATCATAATATATTTATTGTTTGCATAATGTTTGTCTAAAGTCTGTTTCTCAGTGTAGTCTCACTGATATTTGGACATTTTTCTATTGTAAACTTAAATAAAGCTTACTCAACACCCTTCTCAGTGGCATTCAAAAGAACACTTGCTATTCTATTGAAGTAAAGAAAATATAATTTTTGGTTTGATTTTGACAAATGTGACCCATGATTTAGTAATTAATGTATTTATTCTTGGGAAAAATGAACCGACTTAGAAAAATTCAGCAAAATTTCAGCACATTCCCCAAATTCCCAATTTATTCCATCATACCTTATTTATATGATAAACATTTGCTGATGCTATATATCTGCTGATGTTAGTCTTGGATCAAACATGGAAGGATTCACTCCAGAAGGATCCTTAACTTTCTTATTTTATTTCACACCAAATCATATTTGGCTTAGGGCATGTTTATGTGTCATTTGTTTTTCAAACTGTTGTTTTTAAACTCAGTATAAGGGCATTGTAGAACCATAAACATGTCATAACTGATTCAGGTCTGTCCCGTCTAAACCTACGACTTGATACAACTGTTGACAAAACTCTATATCTGCTCTTGTGTCCCCCACTTTTCCTTTCACCACAACCTGTCTCGGCAGATGCTGCACATCTTTGAGTCCGGTTCTGTCAGACATTTCTTGACCCCTGACCCCTAGTGTTTGCTCATTGTGTGAACTGTTGTGTTTCACTTCTCTCTATAATACTGTAAAGGTTTCTTCCTTACTATGAGCCTTGATATTGTGTATGTTGTGATTTTAGCTTGTTATTGAAATGTTATTTTTTTTTTTTAATTTTGCTGATTTTGTTTGATTTGCAGAGCACTATTGCAGAGCACTATTTTTATCGTTGTTGTTGTCGTCTGCCTGTTGTTGATTACAGTGGACTGCAATAGCAAGTGCTATTCTATTCTATTCTATTCTATTCTATTCTATTCTATTCTATTCTATTCTATTCTATTCCTCACAGCAGCACAGGCACCTTACAACTATCAAGATATAAAATGCAGAACATTTTAACAGATTAAATGTGAAAAATACGTGTAAATGAGAGTTAAAATATGTAAATATATACATTGTATATGAAAATTAAAGCATACATAATCAGCTGTACAAAAAAAAGGGGACTAAAATATAAAAATGTAAAGACGTGCACCAGTTTTTCAGAGAATAAAGACTGAAATTTTAGAATGAGACTTAGTTAGATTCATTAAGGGCATTTCCACATGTTTAACTATTACACTCACATGGAATCATTTAGCATGAAGCTTGTTTATGTGCTCATGTCGAGGCTCTGTTTTCCCGATGGCTATAAACACATCACGGCTCAGACTTTTTAACTGTGGGTGGACAAAAGCAAACAAGCAGAAATTGAGAAAAGAGGAAAATTAAGAGAAGGCACCGGCATCAACACTGGTTTTGTGATTTGCTGGTTAATTGAGCTTATCGAACACAGTGTTGGCTTGGTTTTTTTTTCCTGACAAAAAACCCAATAAGCTCTTGTTCCCTGGTTATGACATTATTACACTTTTAAAATGCACCCAGGGAAACAGTTCCTCTCTACATATGTATATAAAAACTTGTGATCATGCCGCCTCTACACTCGTCGTGTTTTAGTGAGTTCTTCATCCACAGGAGCCAAATATAGAACCAAAGCCGTGGTGATAGAAATAATATGCACAGCTTGGTTTTGAATCTGCACTCCCAAACCAAAACCTTTCAAAACGCACATTTTACCCGAGTCTGACAGCGAGTTCACAAGACGAACAAAAGAAAGCCCTTTCACAACATTTGCGTCATTCCTTTCATGTCTAGACATTATATGTTTTCCTTTTTTTTTTTCTGCTGAAACTAAAAACCCTCATCTGACAGGCGAGTGTGTCATCTCCCTCAGAGAGAGAGGTACTTGACTGAAGTCACCGTGACGACAGTACAAAGCTCCCGCATCGGTCCATATTCATGAAGGTGTAGCTATTACTGACATATTTTCTTATGGGAACAAATCACCACGTTAGGCCGCGAAGAAGAGGCGACGTAGACTTCAGTCTCGGGAGCTTTGTCACATGCAGCTGATCTGAGTCCAGTCTTTGTGCTGTGGCTGTCGACTGGGGAAGATTCCCAGGGACGGGGCTGTTTTTGGTTCCCAGGACTTTTACCCTAAGTTAACAGCATCTGAGTCATTGTAATAGTTAAATGTTAAATTGTTGTGTGGAGATTGGGGGGTGTCTCCACTGCCCCCTACTGTTTGTTAGCAGAAATCATTTTAAATCACCTTTAAAGACCCAACTCTTCTCCTTAGACTTGACTTTATGTTTTTATTGTTTTTATGTTTTATACCTTGTTGCTGTGGCTTTAACTCTGTAAAGCACTTTGGTCAACCATGTTCTTTTTTTTTTTAAATGTGGTCTAGAAATAAAGTTGACCTGACTTAACTTCCCCTTAGGCACCCAGCAAGCTCATGTGGGGCATAAATGTTAAGCTGTGTTTCCACAAAGTGGAACGGTACGGTATGGCACACATTTTTTTGTGCATTTTAAGAGGATTATTTTTTTATATAAAGGCAAGAACCAAAATAATCAGCCCCAACCATTCTATGTTTCGGTACACTTCCCTTGGGGAACCAGAGTAATGTTGCGGTACGGTACGGGTGGAGCTAAACCTGCAACAGTCAGCTGATTGGGCGACAGAAAACCATCACTCCCATCAAAAAAACATCAAAAAACCACAGCTGGACGTCCTCCACTGCTCTCCATTGTGTTGTCATCTCACTTGTATCGCGTTTGATGTCGTCGTTCTTTGGCGTTGCACTGGCACAACATTAACCTACGTATCTCGCTGACGTGGCCATCAGGTCCAGAAGTACTGTTCTCAGTCGCAACGCAAGCCTGACCCAGGGCTTTACCATTCCAAACTGTACTGTACCGTACCAAACTTTTGCAAACCGACCTGATGGAAACATGGTTTTATATTCAGACTGACAATATGGGTCCCAGGTGGGTACACGGTTTCCATCGGGGCCCATGTTACTGCATATGGGACCTGCATAATTTGCTCACTTAGTTCCAGCTTCGTACCCAGGTAGCCTGGAAAGCACACTAAGTGGGCTTGGGTTTGAAGTGGGCAAATTATGCAGGTATGTATTAGTAACATGGGACCCAAACACAGGTCAGGCCACCATGGAAACGCTGGACAAATCCACTTGGGACCCATATTGTCAGCCAGAATATAACCATTGTCGGCTGCAAAGCGACAACGCACCAGATGTTAAGATAAGCTGGCTTATATTTTAGCAGAAGTTGAGGTAGTCAAATTTGGCGGATAATTTGTACTGACCGGCTTCACATCGGAACGCCCCTATGATTGTTGGAAAGGGGCGGATCAGGCCTGGAATCGAGTCATTTATCCTCCAGTGTGGGGATTAGCATTAGCAGAGTAAGTGGGTGGATGTAAACGAGGTAAAGAGGGAAGTCAGTGAGAGCCGAGGCTGGTCTGACAGGAGTTTGGATGTGAGGTGAAGATCAATGAGGTTTAAAAGAAAAACATGCAGAGCAGAGAGAGAGAGAGAGAGAGAGAGAGAGAGAGAGAGAGAGCATCTGTTGTCTTCTGGTCTCAGTAGTTTTAGTTTGAGTTTCACTCTGAAAATGGTGGAAATATTAAATCTCTTGGATTAAATTAAACATACAATTCTTCATCTTCTTGCAGCTGTAAAAACCACAATTTGTCACAATGTTACAGCAGAGAATTGCGTCAGATCTCCAGAGAAGAGACACATTTACAGAGAAAACTTTTTGTACTGAATCTTTTCCTTTTAATCTTACGTCTGCATGAGGTTTCACTTTTCTGCACAAAATGAGGGATATTTAAACACACAGGATGAAAACGTGTTTATGACACAGTATCAGTCACTAATTCATCAGTATCCATTCGGCTGATGATTTTAAGCGTTTGTTGACCACTTCTAAACATCTGACCTTAACAATGGTGCGATTGATCTCTTTCACTGATTGTTTTTCTTAGGGTTTGTTGAGATTGTTGTGGTCTTTGCCGATATTCCGTCTCCTGCAGGACGACATTGAGCGTGCGATGGATTCAGCTCACATGGGAGAGAGAGAGAAAGAGTTAGCAACAAGTCAATAAGTGTAACAACAGAACAGTGAAGCTTAAAGGTCACATAGAATGGTCTTTTTGAACCAAAAATCCAGATTACTGATGTCTACTTAGATAAATTAAATAATATTTATGGTCAAAAACCTCATAATCTCTTCAGATTAAACCAGTTTATTGCTGCTCTCTGCCAGCCTCTGAACAGGCGTGATTTTACTTTCGCAGTAAATCACGCCCCCCAGAACACTGAGTCTCTTGTGATTGGCCAGCTACCAGCTGACCGACTGCTCCGCGGTGCTGCTTCTTCTTCTTCTTCTTCAGGTTGAATGTTCACGTCCATGACCAGGAGTAGCTGTTGGGGGAGGGTTCGCTGCACGGCAAATGTGCTAGTTACGTAACTAAACTGGACTTTTCAAAACAGAGAAGCCCTTCTTTGTCAGAAGTGGCTGAAGTCTTTATTGCGACACTTTAGTGATGTTTAGATACGGGAAGGACATGGGGACACACCAAAAAACATCAGACATTTGATTTTCCACTGAATGTCCTCTTTAAAAAAAGTGATGTGTGCATTTACACTGTTCAGTTAAGAATGTAACAATACAACACTACCATGATACGGTAAAACAGAGATAACAGTTCCACTGTATTTAAAATTACCAGGAACTTTTACCAGATTACCTGTTAATCTGTGTAGTTTGTGTTTCCACCGCACCTCAAAGTTGTTGAGTGTTGTTGATGACGTACAGTGCAAACATTTAACACACCGGTGGATCGCTTGATTGTGTTTGTTTCTCTAAACCTGTTTCATGTTAATAAAGAAGAATAAAGTATAAAACAGTTACAGACATGTGGAGATGGTGGGAGTGAAAATCGAGCTTCAAAATAGTTTTTACTGACATCACTGTGAGCTGCATCAGCCATAGAACAGCAGCATGTGTGCGTGATGTTCATGAGAGGCTGTGTCGCATCAGAATCATTCTCTCGTTCGTTCCGTACGGTGAGTAAAGACCATTAGAACGATACGTGCTCAGTGGAGTCAGTGTCTCCAAAAGTCGCTATGTTTGCGACACGGAAACAGCTGTAAGATGTGTTCCACGTAGCCCCGCCCCTCCAAAGTTCCTGCTGACCTGAAAACTCCCTAGTCAAGAGTAGGTACTAAATTTACCCGGGTAAAGCGTTTACCAGGGCAATATTTACCCGGATAAATTCAGTGGAAACATGCCAAGGTTTTTTAATCACCTGGGTAAATGAGAAAAGTTCCTGTGGTAGAAAAAGGACTGTTTACGTTCCGTCGTGTCCCAGGTTTTCCACCTCGTCCTCATTAGTACTGATTTACGCCACAGCGAGGTGCAGGCGGGCAGGATGGACCTCCCACCTCCCCCTGCTGTTTACACACACACACACACGCACACACATGCACGCACACACACACACACACACACACGCTGCCCTGTAACCCCTCCTCTCTCTTCTTTCCCTCTCTCTCCTTCTCATTCTCCTGCCCTGCTCAGACAATGGGGCCCTGGAGAATTCTGACTTGTGCTGAATTATTCAAATCAGCAGTGGCAGCAAGTCGGAGAGCAAAGGAGAGGAGGAGAGAGAGAGAAAGAGATAGATAGAGAGAAAGGCATTGTAGTGGTGAATCTCGTCTCTGCATGCAAATAGCCTCTTGCTCCTCTTCAGCTCCCTCTCTCTCACTTTCCCTCTCTCGTCACCCCCTGCCCTTCACTGCTTCATTAATACACATCTGTACCTCCCTCCTCCTCCTCTTCCTCCTGCCTCTGCTCACTCTGAGTGAGGAAGAAGAGAGAAACAGAGGAGTGGGGGGGGGAGGAAGGGAGGCGGGTAAAGGCACTCGACAGCAGCAGCAGCAGCAGCAGCAGCAGCAGCAGCAGCAGCAGCAGCAGCAGCAGCAGCAGCTCACTGTTGGCAGGAGGAGAATGCGCCGGTAATTAGCCGGCACTGGTGCAGACGGGAAAAAAAAAACTCAGGGAAGGAGGAGGAAGAAGAAGAAGAAGAAGAGAACAGGAGAGGGGGGTGGGGGGGGGTAAAGAGAAGGAAGCTCTGAAAACAAGTCTCCTGCCAGGCTGAACTCCCGAGAGGCGAGACCTGGACATGACGGTGTGCAGTCTGGGAACAAAGGAAGGAGAGGAGAGCTGGGGAAAAGACGGGAGGCTGAGGAGTGGGCCCGTGACAGCACCTGCAGAGATGGAGAATGTGATACTGTGTGTGTGTGTGAAGGATGCTGTCAGATGTACACATACAAGATTCATCGCCAGACTTTCTCACTCACACTGCAGGCTAACGACTCTGCTTATTTGCCTTATATAAAAAATAATCCTCTTAAAATGTACAAAGGTCTGCTGCTGCTGTCAGGACCGTCATCGCTCCGCTGCTGCTGATTGGTTCACACGTCCACCATACTCTCGCTTCACACACACACACACACACAAACAGTGGGTTCCCATGACTTAAGAGGACATTAAATTGACTTACATTCATTTTCTGGAGACTTACTCTAACCTTAACCATAATTACTAGTGCCCTAACCCTAACCCTAACCTAACCCTAACCCTAAAACCAGGTATTAACCCCGAAAACGCCTTTTAAGGTTGCGTGGACCAGTCAAAATGTCCTCACTTCCTTATGTTTATATGTGTTTTGGTCCTCTCAATGATATCCTTACAAGAACACACACACCCACGTTGGTCTAACCTTAACCATCACAACTAACTGTCCAACCCTAAAACCACGTCTTCACCCTGAAAAAGCCCTTAAAGAAGTGAGGACCAGTCAAAATGTCCTCACTTTCCCAAAATGTCCTCACGCTGTATTGTTTATACGATTTTTGGTCCTCACAAAGCCACAAACACAAGAAAAAACACATACATTGGTTTCCATGACTTCAGACGACACTGCATTGACTTCCATTCATTTCCTGCAGACTTACTCTAACCTTAACCATAATTACTAGTGCCCTAACCCTAACCCTAACCTAACCCTAACCCTAAAACCAGGTATTAACCCCGAAAACGCCTTTTAAGGTTGCGTGGACCAGTCAACCATAAGGAAGACAAGTCCCCATAATGTGAGTGTGGAGACACATTTAGGTCCCCACAACATGAGGAAGACCAGCTACACACACACACACAAAGCCAAGAGAAGCCAAGGTTTACATCTGTTATTAGGCAAGAGCCATGAAGCATCAATTCATAATTCATAATAGCAATAATCATCATCATCATCATCATAACATTCTCCCTGGCAACGTAGCTGTTGAAGAGGTTGCTAAGCAACATAACAGAATGAGTAATGTTTTTTTTTTCTTCCCGACAATGTATGAAACGAGCTGCGTTTGAATCGACTTTAAACGTGACTCATCTAGTCGCTCTGCACCATGACACATGGAAACATACAATAATAACAATAATAATAATAATAAACTGGATTGCTAACGCTTTACAATAAGGTTTCATTAATTGCCGTTTTAAACATTTACTAACAATTCATGTTTTTAAATGACCATTTAATAATGTTATTCATAATTAATATATTATTCACGGGTCTATAACTGTTAACTGACAGCTCTAAGTAACTGTAAATGTCTTTCTTTAGTTTGTGTATATATGTAAGGTTGAAAGGTTTGATTCCGTTAAGTGACTGAATCATCATTACCTAACTATAATTAAGCCTTGCTCAAGCATACGTTACCTTTATTAAGGCTCCTTGTGACCTTAAAGTGTAAAGTGTAAAATATGCATCCATTAACTGTGACTTGATAAATGTATGGCAGCACAGAATTAGCATAACTTACCTTTAATTCAGTATTTATTAACCATTACAATGCTTTATTCATGTTCCTAATGAGCCTCAACATAAAGTAGAAAAAATGTTAATATCTGTGAGGTTATTTAAGACTCATAAGGAGCATTAATAAAGGGTAATAATGGTTAATAAATGCTTATTCTGCACTCCCATAAACAACTAATTATTACTGTGTAAATAACCTTCAATGGTGCATAAATTACTACCTTACCTGAATAATGTTATTAAATGTCACAGTGTAGGATTTCAAACTTCAAATCATGTCTTCAGGATTATTTTGATGGTGCATCAACTCAAAATGTTACGTGAATGTCACGTCTGCGCCACAGAATGAACTACAACCATGGTTCCTAATCTGTGGTACGTGTACCACATGTGGAACGCAAGCTCTGGTGACACTTGGAGTAAAATCTGAAATACTGTTCTACTGTATAAACCAGTGATCAGAGTGCAGCTGAGGAACTTAGACCAGAGTGCACAGGAAATGAAAGTAAAAATAATTAGAGTCACCTTATTTGCTTTTCTACCATCTAATTTTAATTTCACTATACCACTGTCTGAAAGGATGTGAGGAAGAGGAGCATGATGAATAAATCTGCCTTTTAACACCACTGTATTTTCACGTAGGCGATAATGGTGTTACTTCATGAGCTCAGTATTTTTTCAGGTGGAACGGGCCAAGTTGGGTTCAATCGGTAGTGTTTCCAGTTTCTTGGACCAGCTGGAGCTGAGACTAGAGCCATGAAAAGACACTTCATGGAGGTCAGAGGTGAATTAAAGCTTAAACCTTTAACCTGATCATCATACGTGACTTTAGAGAAGAAGGAAAACTCCTGACAGTGATAATGTCACAACGACAGATGAGGCCTCTGCTGAGGGCTTTAAAGTGTGGTTTCCCACAGTGACGGGTGATGATAGAGGGATTTTCTGCCGCCTCGTGTCAACGAAGGTTAATTAATTTTAAAGTTAATGAAGAGTTACTGACCTGACCTCTCTAATTCACTAAACGTGAGGACTTGGCCCCTGAGTCCTTCATCAGTCTCATTGATGAAAAGACTTGCTTCATTTTAAGGTGATAAATATGTGAAATAAGTACAAGAGTGAACTTCAGTGTTTAAAACAGGTACTGCAGTCCCAACTGTAAACATTCCAGGACAGCGGTTGCCAGATTTCACGAAACAGCGACCTTTAGCGTTTAAAACAGGTACTGCAGTCCCAACTGTAAACATGCCAGGACAGCGGTTGCCAGATTTCACGAAACAGCGACCTTTAGCGTTTAAAACAGGTACTGCAGTCCCAACTGTAAACATGCCAGGACAGCGGTTGCCAGCTTTCACAAAACAGCGACCTTTAGCGTTTAAAACAGGTACTGCAGTCCCAACTGTAAACATGCCAGGACAGCGGTTGCCAGATTTCACGAAACAGCGACCTTTAGCGTTTAAAACAGGTACTGCAGTCCAAACTGTAAATATTCCAGGACAGCGGTTGCCAGATTTCCCAAAACAGCGACCTTTAACGTTTAAAACAGGTACTGCAGTCCCAACTGTAAACATGCCAGGACAGCGGTTGCCAGATTTCAGGAAACAGCGACCTTTAGCATTTAAAACAGGTACTGCAGTCCCAACTGTAAACATTCCAGGACAGCGGTTGCCAGATTTCACAAAACAGCGACCTTTAGTGTTTAAAACAGGTACTGCAGTCCCAACTGTAAACATGCCAGGACAGCGGTTGCCAGATTTCACGAAACAGCGACCTTTAGCGTTTAAAACAGGTACTGCAGTCCCAACTGTAAACATGCCAGGACAGCGGTTGCCAGATTTCACGAAACAGCGACCTTTAGCGTTTAAAACAGGTACTGCAGTCCCAACTGTAAACATGCCAGGACAGCGGTTGCCAGATTTCACGAAACAGCGACCTTTAGCGTTTAAAACAGGTACTGCAGTCCCAACTGTAAACATGCCAGGACAGCGATTGCCAGATTTCACAAAACAGCGACCTTTAGTGTTTAAAACAGGTACTGCCTCCCAACTGTAAACATGCCAGGACAGCGGTTGCCAGATTTCACAAAACAGCGACCTTCAGTGTTTAAAACAGGTACTGCAGTCCCAACTGTAAACATGCCAGGACAGCGATTGCCAGATTTCACAAAACAGCGACCTTTAGTGTTTAAAACAGGTACTGCCTCCCAACTGTAAACATGCCAGGACAGCGGTTGCCAGATTTCACAAAACAGCGACCTTCAGTGTTTAAAACAGGCACTGCCTCCCAACTGTAAACATTCCAGGACAGCGGTTGCCAGATTTCACGAAATAGCAACTGCATCATGTCTGTGATCTGTCATCAACTTGTTCTCCATGTTCAGTCATTTAGATTTTAATGGATCTCCACTGCAGACCATCATTTTTATTCTCCTCTGGTTGAGACATTTTTGAGACGGGCACTGAGGTTTTTTTAAGCTTGTGGTATTGTTCAGTTTTTCCAAAACTACTCCTTGCCCTACTTTGGTGGTCTTGCCAGTTAATTGGAGCTACTCTAGACTAGCGTGTTAGCCTACTGAACGTTACAGTTGGATTAGTGAATACAGATTTTATCAGTAGAGGGCGCTAGTTAGCCCTTTTTCATGTCTGTGCACACGGCCCACTGGCTCATAATTCGTCCCAGTCCAGTGTGTTAAAATGCTACATGTTTTTTTGGGGGCGGGTGGTGGATGGAGTAAGAGACAAAAAAAGGGGCAACAATAGATCAGTGGTAGAGCAGGTCGTCTTTCAACTGGAAGGTTGTGTGTTTGATTCCTGGCTCCGCAAATAAAAACCTCAACAAAAACCACATTAGTGTCATTTTATGCCCCAATGTCATACATTTCTTACACATACCACCTTTAAATAAAGTGAGCGTGTTAAAACACACAAACAGTGCCACCTGGTGGCTAAGTTCTACTTTAGCTTCTCTTTTTAAACTGAATAACTGCTTTCACTTCTTCGACACAGTCTATATGTGGCTGAGAATCACATTTTTAGAAGCCCTCTTCCTCCTCTTATTGCCATCATGGAGGTGAGGCGGCCTCTCATGACTTGGCTGCGGATCAATAACCCCCCCCCACGCCACACACACACACACACACACACACGCCTGAGAGCATCAGGCCCATCCAGCCGTGCTGAGCCCCAGGAGAGACTGGCTGTGGTTTGACATGCTCCATGCCTCCAACCTGCCCAGTTCCTCCCACACAGCGTTTGGAGTGTCAGCCCAGTGAGCTCTGCTGGGACCTGGACTTGGCAGTGATGGTTATAGGGCTCAGATGGGCCATTGATGGGGCCTTCTGCCTCACAGCCTCATGAGGACACGAGGACAGGCAGCAGGAGACAGGTGTGTTTGTGTTCCACTTGTTGCCCCCCCCCCCACAGAGGCCAGGACAGATGCCCACGATATTGATTTCAGAAGTCAGCGACTGAGAATCAGACAAAAGGGGAACAAAGGCAGACGTGAGTTTGAGGGAGGGAAAGGAAAATATGATCTGATGGAGTGAAAATTGATCTCAATATCTGCTTGTTAAAAATCAATACAGTTTTTTCCTGCAGGATGTGGTGTGAGATATAAACCTCTGCTTTGAACATACAGAGATCGACCGATATACGATACTGAGTTTTCTTTTCTTTTTGGCTGATATTAATGTTTACACTGTACATACATCACCCATGTTGCTGTTAACATGCTTATATATTGTTTGTGTTGTATATACTCTATTCTTTTTTATCTTAATATTTCCTATTATTTTAGTATTTTAATGTGTTTATTATTCACACTGACTATTTATTACCTTTATTACCTTTTTATAACCTGTGCTGCTGTAAAGCTGTGCATTTTCCTGTCACTGGACTAATACAGGATTATCTCATCTAATCTCACCTCACCTTGTTTCATCTAATCTAACCTCACTTTGTCTCATCTAATCTCACCTCTTCTCCTCTCACCTCATCTAATCTCATTTCTCATTTTATCTAATCTCACCTAATCTAGTCTCATCTGATTTTACCTCTTCTCCTCTCACCTTGTCTAATCTATCACCTCACCTTGTCTCATCTGATCTCACCTCATTTAATCCAACCTCACCTTGTCTCATCTAATCTCACCTCTTCTCCTCTCACCTCATCTAATCTCACCTTGTTTTATCTAATCTCGCCTCTTCTCCTCTCACCTCATCTAATCTCACATTGTTTTATCTAATCTCGCCTCTTCTCCTCTCACCTCATCTAATCTCACATTGTCTCATCTATTTCTTTAATCTATTTAATTCTTCCATCTGATGAAATATAATAAAGTAAGAGAGTAGCCTCAATTAAATAAACAATAACTAAATACATCTTATCATCTATAGCTCACATTTGCATTTGTGTCTGGACTAGAGTGCACATATTTATCTTAAATAAAAAAAAGTATAATCTAAATATGTCAATCATAGTTCTGGTAAAAATCTGGACAAATCCTGCTGCAGAAGTTACAATAAATTATATCACAATGTATTTGGATATTAAAAGCTTGGCGATATACTGTGACCCTCAACCTATTTTAAGAAAGACTTTCAAGCTTATAAACATAACGAATTTAGTTTTCTTTGTCTAGTGAGAGCAGGAGAAGAACAGAGTCAAATGCTGCCAACTGCACAGACTTTTATATGACACATCCTTGGTGGATTTACTGTATAGATAAGAGTTGAACAACTGTTGATCTTAAAAAAAAGGCTACCAAGGAGTAAGATTTATTTATAGTAACTCTAACTAAAATTTTGCCTGAGAAAATGAAGTTTTAGTGACTTGGCAGCATTTATCAACTTTCCTGGAACAAAATGGCTGAAAAGAAAAACAGGCAAAAGCCAGTCTGACTTCATTCTACCTCGACTCAGCGCAGTACTGCCTGTTCTATTTCCTCTGTTTACATATTTCTACCCTAAGGCAAGAAACATATTTCCAGTAAATCCATTTTTCTCAGTGCTCCCTGGACAGTTTTAGTCCCTTCATGGTCATCAGAGTCTTCTGGAAAACAATATGACCATTACCCGGCGCTCTGGGAGGAAGAGTTGTGCACAATGTCCACAGCAGGTTGACGACTGAGGTGGAGACGTTTGGCTCAGCAGGTTGCATAGCTTTGAGTAATCAGGGTTTGGGGATTCTAATTAGGACAATTAAGTCCTAATTACAATGTAAACACACCGCGCTGCCAAAACCCAGGACCCCCACTGTGAGGCCTCAGAACTGCAGCCTCCGCCTCTGCTCAGCTGTATGAAGAACAGTACAGTCATTTCACACTGCAAATGCACCTGTGCGTACATGCACATTTACAAGTACTTATTATGTTTGAATTTATTATTTTTCACAATGTTTCCATTGTCATTCAAGCCAAAAAGAACAGTGTTTAATGGTCTTACTGTTTCTAGCCTTCAGGTTTCACTAATCCTATGTTCCATTTGTACTGGGAACTCGGAATTTCCAACACGGAAACCTGGAAAACAATCTCGCAGGCCCTGACTTAGGATTTTAAAATGGATGCCACCACACAAACACTGGTGCCTTTACCGTTAATTTTACTTCAGTGGTATTTGTTTCACACTAAATCAGTTGTACACATAGTACTGTTTTATTTTTAACATGTTGCCATGCTGTCTGTGTGAGTAAAATACCGCGTAGAGGTTGTCAGCGACCATTAACTCAGAGGCGACTTCTGAGTTATGATGTAAATGTATCGCAGCAAAAACACTTCGGGCTACTGGGAAAACATGGTGACCCAAAATGGTGCTGTTTTGAAACTTACTGATCCCTGAAATGAATAAATGTGACGAATAAAATTGACGTTTTGTTAGTAATCTGCTGATTTAGTTTCTGTACATGTGACACCTACTGCACGCCTGTCCGTCCCCTACGTGTACATGACATCACCCAAAGAATCTTAACACTTATTGGCGGTCGCGTCAATGTGACACCAATGCGCGTTGGAACAATTGATGCATCGTGTTGCACCGTGTTGCTAATTGTGTTTGTGAATTTGTGCAGTATAAATAAAATGCACCCGACGAGAGACGACCCGCTCCTGACGTCGACATGAAGGGCTAATTTTTAAGCGAATGAAAAACAACCATTCACACACTCGGGTGACTATTTACACATAAAAACATCAGTATGATTATTTTATATTCTATTACACCTAAATCTTACACAATGGACCTTTAAATCAAAAGCTGTTACACTGTAACCAAAACTTTCTATGTGATGACCCACATTTTAAAGATTGCAAATATTAATCATGAGAAAAGCAAATTTGTGCTCAATGTAGCAGCTGATTTATAACCATATCTGTTACAACTAATCTCATTTTTGAAATGAGATACCAAACATCTTATTCAACTCTATTTTATGTTATATTATTTAAAACATATACACATGAATCCTAAATAAAAGGAAAATCTGCACATTTGTTTGGGGACCTGTAAAAATCTTCCATGTCCCATCTGTGGGCCTCGACCCAGTGTTAGTGAACCACTGATCTATAAAGTGGTCTTAATCTGAGTATATAATTAAATAATTATTATTAACATTGTCATTTCTTGTTCTTTAACATCTTCAAAATACATTTTACCTATTTTGCAAATGACATTAAAATGCTGTTACGGGTGCAATAATCATGTTATTGATGACCAATATCAACTTCTGTAGGAATAAAACTGACCTTGGCTCATGAAACTGCTGCTCCTGAAAATGAGAGAGGGGGAAACACACTCTGGTATTTCTTCTTTTGTCATTTTCCTGGAGGCTCGGAGGAGAAAAACATATGATGAAGGAGTTTCTCTGAGAGCAGCGAGGTGACAGGGTGTCAAGGTGCTGTCACTCCCCACCATCAGGATTCTTTGCGGTTGAAATAAAGTTGTTTGTCGAGGTCAAGGAGCCAAAGCGAACTATGAAACCTGTAGAAGAAGAAAAACCTGTGTATTTAAACGTTTCTCTGACTATAATAACCCATTGAATTCCGCCCCGTCCCCAATCATTTAATCACTGTCTCCATCATCATCATTTCATCAGAGCAAACAGACCTCAGCTCTGATCTACAGTATATTCTTTAAATTATGTCTTCTGATGCTTTTCTGATGACTCTAACAGGGATTTTCCACAGCACAGTTCAAGCATGGTTCGGCTTGGCTCGACTCTACTCGTTTTTTTTTTTGCCTCTCCATCAGTGATAGTACCTGGTTCTGTTTTTAGTCCCTGTTCTGTGGAGGTTCCAGTAGAGCTGAGCTGATACTAAAATGTGATGTGGACAGACTGCCGGCCACTGATTGGTCAGAGAGCGTCGTCACCGGAAGAGTCACGAGCGCGAAGTCCGACACAAGAATCAAAGCGAACAATGTTGAACTGTAGATCAGTTAAAAAGACTTGAAAATCCTGAAAACATGCGTTAATCTGCAACGTTTAACAAGGACATTTGTAAAATGTCCATATTTAACAGAGGAGTCTGGTGTATTTAGCGACAGCACTGCTGAAAGACGGAGATGGTGAGCCCAATCACAAGCCGTTCAGCCGTATTTCACTTCAGTCACTGTGTCAGACGGAGTCAGGAAGTACTGAACCATTCAGTGAACTCATCTGTTTATAAAACTGAGGAAAATGATTCACTGCAAAGAAAACAACTGCTTTGACCGTCACGTGTTTGTGAGTTTGTGTCGTCACGGCAGTTTCTATGACGACCACGCCCTACAAAGAGGAGGAACTATGAAGTCATGTCTGATACGAGACCAAGTACAGTTGAGCCGTGCCGTGCTGGAACTGTGCTGTGGAAAAGTGCCATAAATTATCACTGTTAAGTCATGTGACATTTGTTCATAAAAACCAAATAAGGGCAGAATAAACATCAACACAGCTTTAAAAGAAGCAATTATTGCAAAAAAATATTAGCAAAAAAGAGACAATTTAATATAAGATTTGTGGCATTTGGATATTCCTCTTTAGCTGATTGATTTAAATATCACTCCTGTGTCAGGTTTCCAGCAGGAACCTGTTAAATGACACGGTGGACGTGTTTCTGCTCCGTGTTAAAATGCCGGCGATCCTGGCTGCTCCTCCGCCGGCACCTCACCTCCAGCGCCACATTAGTGCCATAATTGTGGTGCCACTTCCCATTTCACACGTCATCCCTCATGTCACAGCCTCATGCCAGCGTGTGTCGCGGCCAGCTGCTGAGAAGAGGGAGCAAAGACAAGGTAACGTGCTTTTCTGTGTTTTAATGTCACTGAAACTTTGGTATTAAATGAACAACTCACTACACATAGAGAAACTATGTGTAGATTTAAAAGAAAAAAACTATGTTTACAATTTTTTTTATTTTAATATACAGAAACAAATCTCTGATAATTCTGTTTTCAAGCAAAAATCCTTTAAACAGTTGTTTTTTGGGTCCCTAAACAAATTAGCAACATTTTCACAACCTTTAATTAAATAAAACCTGATTTTTATTAAAACTGATTTATTAAGTTTTAATTAATTCACCAAACATTGTATTGCTGGGAAACAATGGTTTAAAACAGGTGGCTCTCAAAAAGTTAGCAATGGTGTTGCCTGATTCAAATTCTTGTACAACACCTTAGATCACAACTGTGATTAAATATCATCATAAATATGTCAGACTTCATTAAATTTCCCAGAGAAATTCACATAACAATTTGCAGAGGAGCTTTTCAAAATTTGCTGTAAAATTTTTAGGATCATTTTAACTAAATTGTTGAAAATTCCAGGTTTGAGAAACACGGATCAATGTTTTTCTGACATTTCATGGACCAAAATGATTAATGAGCAATCGGGAAAATATTTACTAGATAAAAACATTTCACAATATTATGTGGTACGGATTCATTTTCATTTTTTAAAAAAAGGCAGCAATGTGTTTCCGTTGATTTTCGCCACATAGAGAGAACAATTTATATTAATCTTTATTAATATAATATAATATACTAATATTAATTAGTATATTAATTAATTACAGATTGTGGAAAAGAAACTGTGATTCTGCGATCAAACACTATACAGTAAGTTTCTGATTCATCTGTTTTCCAGAAAAGATTTAGAATCCGTATCAGGTTTAAGAGGAATTTGTTCTGGTGAAAAAATAAGATGTTAAAAATAAAACCAAACATATATACTATAAAAATAAAAAACAAAGACTGTCTTTTACAATAGAATAATATGAATATAGACAAAAATGTCTGCTTCACTACCATGAATCCTTGTGTATGTGGCTACATTTGATGTTTGTTTTGGATGCAAATGCACAAAATGTCACCTTTTACTTTCCACACAGCGTTGGAAAAAAAAAGATCACAGCCACTTCTCAGCTTCTGGGTGAAAAATAAAAAAAATAAAAAACAGTGTTAAATACACGAGGAGGACATTTGAACAGCTTGATATGAGACAGCTTTTGTTCTGTCTCATTACTTTTGTAAATGTAATCTACAACCGAAGAAAGAATCCCATCCTTCTGAGAGCAGAGTTGAGTTTTTACCCCGGAATGCTCACTGGACCTGACATGTTCCCCCGCCTCCACCTGCCACCACATGGACAAAGCAGAAACTATATTTGGTAAATGAGGCAGGAACGAGCGTCCAGAGGGGGCGATGAGGAGGACGCTGGGATGTCGCTCTCTCGGTTGGGCAGGTCTTCTGGAGCGACCGGTGATGTTGCTGCTGAAGCTGAAGCTTCTGGAGGAGCAGGACTTTTTTTTTCCTCTGCTTTGAGGAAATGAAACAAGAAATACAAACATGAAGGTATATGCAGTACATACACACACACACACACTCACACTTTTATTTATCAAATAAATTGCAAAATGAATAGAAAATATAGTCAAGACATTGACAAGGTTAGATCAACTAGCTCAAAGGAAGGCCACTTTTATAGCTTCTCTAACCAGCTAAACTGTTTTCAGCTGTGCTAACATCATTGCACAAGGGTTTTCTAATCATCCATTAGCCTTCTAACACAATTAGCAAACACATATACTGGAGTGATGGTTGCTGGAAATGGGCCTCTATACACCTATGTAGATATTGCATTAAAAACCAGAGGTTTGCAGCTACAATAGTCATTTACCACATTAACAATGTATAGAGTGTATTTCTGATTAGTTTAATGTCATCTTCATTGAAAAACAGTGCTTTTCTTTCAAAAATAAGGAAATTTCTAAGTCACCCCAAACTTTTGAACGTCTGTTTGTCTTTTAATCACATAAGATGACGGGCTTCAAACCTGGCAGGTGACGTGCTCAGGGCACCAGTGTGTTCAGCGCCGACTTTGGTGGTGTTTGGATGAGAAATGTGAGAGGAAATGGTAGAAGTGCTGATATAGATACTGATGACGCAAATGTATCACTAAATGAGACACCAACGCCAAGTCTCACATGGAGACAGACGCCATGGGTTACCGTGGCAACCAAGGTAATAAATTTGGGGCCATCCACGCGGAAATGGCACGAAACTGATGGCGTCGTTGTTTCAGGAAATAGCTCAGTCCACACGGAGCTGCCCGAAAAACAACTCAAAATGCTGTAGTACAGATGCCAGGCCTGTGAGTGGCGCTGTAACGCTGCACCAAAACATGGAGAAGACGACGTGATACACATTAAAGATATGATAACAGAAATGGAGACAGAATGAACCGAGCCGGGGGAAAAAGGGGAAATAAAGAAAGAAAATATTTGGCCTGTTTGTATATGTTTATGTTTTGTGACATTTCCGTGTGAATATTAAGAACCTCACAGACCCTTGGCAACTTTTTTTTTTTTTTTTCCCCAAATAGCGCCTAGCAGAAAAAACTAGCTTCAGTTTCGTTGATCGTCACCGCCTTTATTTCGACCCTGTGTGTGACGTCTCTGAGGACAGGATGTGTTTTAGAAGTTGGTAACAATCAATCAATCAATCTCCAAACAACAGAGTATGATGGGGAAAACAGCAATGAAGACAGGGACGGTGAACAGCAGCTCAAGAGAGAGGTGGGACTGTGACATCATTGTTTTCCTATAGCAGTGTATTTGTATTAGAGTATCAATACAAATTGATAATTTTCACGTGGACGGAACGCCTCCTAAACGTCCCCTTAGACTATTGAATGCTTCTTTATTAAAAGAACACACCAGTGTGTGCAGCATCGACTTTGACTTTTTTGAGCAACAACATGAATGAGAATGAAGGGCAACTTCAATTTGTGTTAAAGAACTTTTAGCTGATTTCAGACTTAAAAATGTGATTGGGAACTTTGAACTGGAACGTTGCACTGCTCAGTGTACAGCCTGTTGGAACTTATTGGAAAAAGAAGAAGAAGAAGAGTGTGATCGGGAAGACGATGAACTTCAAACTGTGGAGGGCAGCATTGCACCAGTGTATCACCTGGTGGAAGAAGAAGAAGAAGAAGAAGAAGAAGACTTTAACTTTGTTTGGATAAAACTGTTCATCACATAACTGTCCGACAGGTCACGTGACAGGCCTCAAAGTTGGCAGGTGACTTACTCAGGGCACCAGTGTGTGAAGTGCCGACTTTGGTGGTGTTTGGATGAGAAATGCGGGAAAACGTGGTAGAAATGTGGATTTAAATATATGCAGACGATGATGATGCAGATGCTGATGCAAAATAGATGGGTAAACTTTGGCATTGTTGACAAGGGCTGCTTTGTAAGTTACTTATTACAAGGCACAAGGCGCTGGAGCCAATCCCAGCTGGCAAAAGGCGGGGTCACACTCTGGACAGGTCATCAGTCCATCGCAGGGCCAACACACAGAGAAAAACAACCATTCACTCTCCCATTCATACCTACAGACAATTTCAAGTGTCCAGTTAACCTCTGCATGTTTTTGGACTGTGGGAGAAAACTGCAGAACCCAGACAGAACACGAAACTTCCACAAAGAAAGGCCCTCCGTCAAATTCGGATTTGAACCAGTGACCTTCTTGATGCGAGGCAACAATGCTAGCCACTGCTCCACTGTGTGAACCCGAAACTAAATCATATCTCATATATTTTTCAAGCTCTTTTAGCGTTATACATGACAAACCTCCAGAGGGACATTTAACCTCACAAACCATCATTAACTCATTCACTCACTCACTGTGTGTGTGTGTGTTGTCATTTAATGTTTTCTTGTTGCTTTAAGTCTAGTGAGACAGATTTGTTTTTATTTAAATTGCCTCCAGTTAACGGCTGCAGATACAATTATTACAATGACTGTTTAATTACTGACTTGTTCATTATTGCTGAATGAAAACCATTATCAGTCCAGTATAATGGGAATGTACCGAGTCTGTGTGACTGGAGTGCTAAAATGTGGTGCAGGAAATGTGTCATTACATGATGGAAATTTTACTTTATGACTCTGAATTATCGTTGTTTATTAAGATATTTATATTTACTGAGCTGTTGTGGCAAAGGAATCAACAAACCCGGAACCAAAATTCCTTGAAAACTTGTAACGCGTTGACATGCTCAAGAAAGGAGCATTTAAAATGCAAATGTTATATATTATTGCTCAATAACTCATTATATTATTGTTAGAAAACAGATTATCTTTTTTTTCTGCTCCTCTGCATTCATGCTTTGAGATATTTGTTTTGTTTAAGGAATAAGAAAAATAAATAAACAAATAAATAAATATACAGTATAATCTCAACATTAAACATTTGAGCAAATACAATTGCCGATCAGCACTTTCATTAAGTTTTAATTGGTTTATTCAACCTTTGGTTGGTGTCCCCGGTCAAAAATAAAAGCTATAGGGAAAACAAGTTTTAAAGGAATAGTAACCACTGAAGCCATATTTATATGCAACACTCACAGTATTTACAACGTCTTAAATGTAATCAAGCATAATCTGTAATAAATATAAGAAATATGAAGCTCTTTATGGGATTAATAACAGTAGTGACAGTAACTTAATAAAAAAGTTTTTTTTTTTTTTTTATTGTGATAGGTAATTTAAGTGAAACATTTCATTTCCTGTGGTTATTTTTATAAAATAAAGTCTGGCTGTGTTTATCTAGTTAAATGCTTTTAATATGAAGGGGCTGAAATTGAAACCTTTGGTCTGTGTTTGCAGTAACATGCAGTGTTTATAGCACAAAAGAAAAAAAATGAGGAGCAGATGAGACAAAACAAAATGAGATTAAATAAGTTAAGACAGGACACAATAAGATATGAGACAAGATAAGATAATATAAGATATGAAGAAATGAAATTACATAAGTTAAAATAAGATGATATAAGTTAAGTTGATATAATATTAGATAAGTTAAAATAAGATAAGTTTATATGAGATAAGATGTTACAGTAGCAAAGACAGTCAAAAATAATGTTAATAATAATCAAGATGCACTTAAATAGTAGGATAATTCAGAATAAAACAGTACATGCAGTACAGACAGTTAATAACCAGCATTTACAGAGTAAATACTGTGAAACAAAGTAATCTGAGTAAAATCTTACTAGTTCATTTTGTTTTTTAAGTCTTGATAAGTTGAGCAAACACACTCTTTTTACGTACTTTTATTTTTTGAGATTTATCATGTTAGTGATGTCTGAGGGTTTGGGTCTATAACAAATAGGTAAAAATAAAGTAAAGTAAGTTAAATCTTCCTCGGTGTTTGGAGGCTTTTTGCTTATAGCATGTTTATATGTTTGTATAATTTTCCACTTCTCGTTATATAGAGATTAATGCTTGAACATGAGTGGGTCGGCCCCTGCATGCGGAAATAAACATCCATTCATCGGAATAATCGCCTAAGAAAAGTGGTTCATAAAACAAATTGTCATTATAGACGACATAAAGACATTTTGTGGGCTGCAGATAGTTGGTGAAGTGATAGTTGAAAAGGGAGAGATGACTTTGGTCTTTCCTCTGCTGCTTCTTCCTCTTTTATGATCTGACCTTTCTCTTAATTGGCTGCCATGTCTTTACACTGAGATTCTGTTGGCTCTCGCAGCCGAGTAATTTCTCCCCGTCTTCCAGCTAAAGCATTTCCCTCTGACCCATAAATTGGAAGTGCTTTAACCTTTCCTGAGTGCTCACTTTATAGTGCTCTCTTTATTCTTTTATTATGCAGATGAAATTGATTTTTTCTATTTCAAAAAAAAAAAAAAAAAAAAAGCGAGCGGTGTCACTCTCACACCTGCTTTTTATTCTGAGTTTTATTCACAAATTTTTGCTAAAAGACTATAATTTTGACAGAAGTTACGATTACAGTAATTCACCCGCTGGTGTTCGTCAATTAAAAACAGAGTATGACTGTATGAAGACATTCATGTTGCAACGTAAAGCTGGCATGATGTTGGGCTGAGGAAATACCATATTGTTATCGGTCGGATACAGGTGAAAATCACCATATTGGATATTGGAAAAAGGAAAACTTAAGATCCAATACTCCAATACAATCCGTGACCCTACATGTCACGTATCTAACTAAGGGACTGTAGAATAAGTGATGTTTAGGTCTTCTTTAGAGGAGCACAGTATTTGTTAAACATATGTTTGTAAAATGATTGATTTGCACCAGAAACACGATTTTTTTTCTGTGCATGTGCAGAGTGTGACCACTTCCTGTCAAAACTATTTATGGCAGGTTCAGGGATTTTTAATAAAATATTATTATATTACATTCTGGGTAGCTATATTTATAAAATAAATACATGTTTTAATTTTAAATTTCATTTTAGTACTTATTCTTAAGTACTAAAGTAATAAAAAAAACTCTTTGTGTTATCTTTGGTTTTAGTAGTTTAAACCAAGCGTTATGTTCACTTATACTGTGCAGCTAAAAAAAACAAAAGAACATGAAGGATCACATAATATCGTCACTCAATCTAGTCTTACGTAACACCACTTCCACTTTCAATACTTTCAAAATAAGAGCCACTCACTCAGGCTTTTTACAACATTTTGCCAAAACGCTTAACGCTTAAAAGTAGCTTACATTAGTTATTCTTTAAAATAAAATACATGTTTTTATAATAACTTTCATTCTACAACTGTCATTAGCAGTAGCACGAAGACGTCACACTTCACACATTTCTGCTAAAACGCAATTCACATTTTATGATATTGTATTCATTGATTCTATAAAATAAAATACACATTGTTATGAAATTCCACAAGTGTCATAATACATTAGCGGTAACAGGAACTAGTCACATTTCGGACATACGCAGAACAATTTGGGTTTCCGGTACAAATCTGGTAATGACACACCTTTGTAGTTTAAAAGTAAAAACAACTATTAGACTGATATTGGTATTGGCAGGTACTCAAATCTTAGTTGCTGACCAATAAAATCACCTACAAATGTCAGCTATGCTTTTTTACACAGTGTAGAGATAAACAACATTGTTTTTAATGGAGTGAGTCGTCTCACCTTCTACCTGTCTTTGCTAAAAAAGTGACATCCCTACAAGATACATGTGGACAGAGTTGATATTTTCCAATTAGTTGATTAGCTTCCAATAATGGATGACTAGTAAAAAATGACTAGTTGAAAAATATCCATTAACCAGACAGGAAAAAGTAGTATGGAGCTATCTCTACTGTATTACTGAACTGAGTTATTATTTAACCATAATTTGTATGTATGTATACATGTTTGAACCTTAAAAACCCATTTGGGTTAAAAAAAATATGGCCTAAAAGAGCAACAGACTGTCTGAAGGGAGTGCTGCATGGTCCAGCAGGGGGTGCTGTGAGCTCAGCCTGGCCTTTAAATGCCCTGTTAAAATGGAGGACAGAGGCCGTCAATGAGACCAAAGCGTCTGAAAAGCAGCGCGTGGCCGTGGAAATGTGGAAATCTGCTGACTCACCCGTAAGCTTAGCTGTTAGCTTAATACACAATGTTGGCACGTTTGTGTGTGCGGCGGCAGAAGTGTCTCACCTCATATTCACTAAAAGTTGATTTTTTTTTTTTTTTTTAGAAAAATTCGACAGCCCTATTACAGAAAAGGCCCAGAGACCATGAAAAGTAATCGCTTTTTTCCCCATCAATAATCTCTAATTTCCATTAATCAGCAAGTATGTAATAACTCTCACAAAAACAGATTATCTGGAACGATAATAATAAGAAATAACAGCCTAGTTTACCCATTTCCTCCAGTTATCTATAAGAGTGTGCATTAATCAAGTATCTATTAGGCTAAACAAGGTTCATAATATATCTGTAAAAGTGTATGTGTGCGCTCAGGGTGTAATATACTTGATGTATTGATATGTTTATTTCAATTTATTTCAGGACCTCATCCTGCGAGTCCGACCCCAAAATCAATAACTTCATTTATGGTCCAACACCTTCAATCAATTCTGGCCCCGTCTCCTCTCTACGATGGACTGCCTCTGAGTGGACACATGTAAGCAGAGCTCCACACCTCTTTCTCTGCCTCTCTTTCTCTTCTGGCTGCCTTTTCTGTTTTACAGTGGGAGGCGATAAGCTACTGGTTGTCCCCCGGCTCCGTCCTCGTCCCTCTTTAACGTCCTCCTCTGGCTCTGATTCACAATTCAAGAGATAGAGCCAAAGGCTTAATGAGGCTACATTCATGCCATGCTTTTATTTGAAAAATAATTTTCATGTAAAAAAAAAAAAAATATCCGCGTCCACATGTCAGGAGTATACTAACACATCTAAAAAAAAACAACTATGATCATCCTCTATCTGTCCACTGACAGTAAAAATTGCTTTTTCACTTTTAAAATATAACCTCGCTAACACAATAGCTTCAGTTTGTTCGTTAATTCAATGAAGTGGCACAGCACAGCCTGCTCAGGAAGAGAGTGAAAGTTAGATTGAGTCATAATCTCCCCATGAGTTTAATTAATCTGGAGTATGGGAAGCTCAGTGTTGGGCAACATGCATCCTCTGTTTTCATTTGAAGACCATGTTTTCACTTAAAACCATTCTGCGTCCACATGTCAGGAGCAACATTAATCCACACGAACACATCTTAGCTACAGGCTGCTAGTTTCTCAATAACATGCACCGAGATTCTTAGAAACAAGCAGCTAATATATTAGCAATATAAGCTAGCTTTGTAGCAAAAGGCAGCTAGTGTCTCAGCAACAGACAGCTAGCTTCTTTCCAACAGGCTGCTAGTTTCTCAATAACATGCACCGAGATTCTTAGAAACAAGCAGCTAATATATTAGCAATATAAGCTAGCTTTGTAGCAAAAGGCAGCTAGGGTCTCAGCAACAGACAGCTAGCTTCTTTCCAACAGGCTGCTAGTTTCTTATTAACACACACACACCTTGATTCTTGGCTACTTAGCAACCATTAGCTAGGTACCTAGCACCAGACAGCTAGCTTCTTAGCAGCAGGCCACTATAGTTTTAGCACACACCTTGACTCTTGGCTACAGACAGCTAACTTCTTAGCAATAGGCAACTAGCTTACAAGATGTTAAATCTTTATTTTTATTTTTTTAAGTTTATTGTTGCTGGGGAAATTGATTTCTATGAAATATTGCTTTATTTATATACTGTCTCAAAAGTAAACACAATTGGTGAGTAGTTAAGAAGATTATTTTTGTGTCATTTATTGTATTTTATGAAAAGCAGTGATTTAGCTTATTGTAATTTGTAAGGGGAAATAAATGAATAAAGAACTGTAGTACAGTGATTGAAATAATATTGAAATGAATTGTTCCATAATAAAACAAAGCATTTTTCCTGAAGCCCATATAGAAGAGATGCTCATCTCTTACTAGCGTTATTGTTTTTTAAAGGTGTTTTTGCCTGTTTTAGGGCTTGAAAACGGTGGGTTAATGTGGACAGCAGCAGCAGCGAAATGTGTTTTTAAAGAAAAATGCAGTGAGTTGAATGTAGCGGGAGAAAAAACACACGTGTAACAAATGCTCATGGCCTTAAGTTTCGTCTCGAGCTTCATCTCTTTCCACACCGCGTTCTCTGCTCTTACTGATTCTGGCAAACTTATCAGCACAAATGTTTCGTCTCATCCATTCTTTTGAAATATAGACGCTGTGAACATGCAGATATGGTTTGGCCTGACTTTGACCACACAGCAAAACTCTACTCCTTCCAAAACTAAATTCACATCTTTGCCTACGTATGGAGGGAGATTTAGCTATTTATGTAGTCGGTCACCTCCTTTTTAGAAAAAGCAAAAGCTTGAGAAAAGCCAGTAGGTTTTATTCTTCTTAAAAAGCATGCATGAGCTGGCAGTATTGCTCAAACCGCCTCCTCTGGATTTATTAGCCAATTTCCACTACCATTGTCTTTCACTTCAATCTCAGAAGTGAGGGTGCAGCGGGCAGAATATAGGGCCGCAATCATGCGAGTGTGTGGCGACAAAACCTCCAACACTCGCACCTGGAACTCAATAGATATTCATGAACATTCTCGTATTTAGAGAAGGAAATAACTTAATACCGACAGTGTCGATGGAATAATAGCCATTTCCTGCCTGACTTGCAGCCCCTCAGAAAATGAGATTGTGCTGGCCGTCATTTTTCTTGTCTGCCGGGCGTTTCTGTGCAGAGGTCTACGGCTGCAGCTATGCTCCCCGCATCGGCAATGAGGCACAGATAGAGAGCAGGGGAAGAAAAACGGAGGGCGAGAGAGGAAGAGCAAGCCCGGGAGAGGAAGATAGAGGGAGCAAGCGTGACAGAGTGAGACAGGCCAACTTCAGCAGGAGACAAAGGATTAATGAGTGGGTTTACATCAGCCTCTTTTTTATGCACATTTTCGATTTGTGCTTCAAACCTGAACAGGAAAACAAAAAAATGTTGCATTAAAGTGTCTATGATTGAGGGAGGTGAAAATGTTGGTGCATCCAAAAAAAAAAAAGGTATAAATGGTTGCAGTGGAAACATATTCAATGTATAAAGGGTTATGTATAGAAATCACCAAACTGAAATGTCACTCTGGCTTCAGGATTTTTGCTGCAAACGAGGAGGAATGTGTGGACTGATGAGGAAATCACATTCCTTTATTATGACAATAATTAGTTGAAGCAGCAATGAAACATCACCACGTACCAACAGCTGCCTGTGCTCTTTAATTACGTCATCGAGTTTAGATAAATACTTTATTATCCATTTGCACAGAAAAGTGCCTTGCGCCATCATTCTGACAGTCATACTAGACAGACATAGGACAAAATCAGACGCAGGACAATGTAGCCATAAAAATGAAGTCCAAAAAATACATTAAATTACACATTAAATACATTAAACTTCCTCAACAATCTAAAAAGCCCTTCCTCGAGGATTAATTTAGGTTAAGAAGAGGGGTCGCACCTTTTTACTCATTGTTTCTATACAGTTAAGTCGAGCTACAGTTGTAGCTCAAGTTCGCTAATTAATTGGACGACTGTTGAATTCCTGTGTACAAACATCAGTGGGGGAATAGTGGCTCCACTTCACTAGGTGGCGATATGCCCCCTCTAGTACAAGGTGACAGACCAAAACAAGTTTAGTTAGGAGCTAGTCGGTCTCATGTGAAACTCCATTCCCTGTCCTTCTACCATCCATTAACTTCAAAACATTTAGTTCTTCAGGCTGACCAAGCATGAATTCAGTCTCCTCAGTCCAAAAATGCACTGGTCTGGATTTCTACATGTTTTTCTCCCTGTTGTCTTCTTCTTCAGTTTAACTTTTGTTTCTTTTGTAATTTCCAGGTCAAAGTTTGGGGGCAGGAGCTGTGGAACATGAGCAATGTAGCTGGATCAGTTGGGGTCCAGTTGAACGCAAAAGTAATTCTAAACTCCCCACGGCATTATCTGCGGATGTTAGTCTGACTCTGAGAGATTTGATTTAGTACAACTCCAGACCAATGTCACATAAATGAACTTGCTGCACTTTTACAGTGTGACTTGTCATGTTTGCGTCTACTGCGTAAATGACACTGTAGGATAATTTTTGCGCACTCATGTCTGTCGTATCTTTCATGGAAGCTCTTCCAGATGCGAAGAAGTTTGTTAAAAATTTCTTTTCACCAACAACCATAGTTGGAGTTTCTTGAAGTGTAAATAGAAATAGAAGTGTCATAAAAAAAATTTGTACTTCATTTTGGAAGCAAGATATGTCAACAAATTCAATTGGATCATCATTGGCGTGAACATACAGTTATTTTCTTGTGATGACCTGGACATTTGCACCACCTACTGGTTATCTCAGTTAATTAACTCCCAATAATTGTGTAACTTCAGTGGATAGAATACACACATGAAATGAAATTAGCTAATGTCAGCACTGCCATTAATGAAAAAATTTGAGGTAGTGGAACAGAATTATAATGTGTATTATAATATGTCTACTTCCGAAAAATCTTTATATGGGGACCAAATTTTTGAAAGATGACACCATAACGCGATATGAAGCAGTGACAAGAGTAAATTTGCACTTTCATTTCTGACTCTGTACCAGGCATACGAGATATCTATTTGATAAATAAATCACAATGTAATGACCCAAAGAATATCGGCCACTACCAGTTTTTTGTGAAATGACTGTTATACAACACCAACTTATTTGGTTTCGTTCTTACCAAACTGTTTTCCTGAGGTAAAACACGAACACAAGACGCTGGCAAATATTTCATTTGCGTCATGAAGAGGACTGATAACTTTGCCGAGGTATGAGCATAAAAGCGTATCTACAAAGCAGGAGAGACTGGGAAAATGAAAACAGGAGGAGGGAAAGGAAGATGGAGGAGGGAATTGAGTGACGTGAACGGATGCCTGACCTGAGAGACAAAGGAATCTTTCAAACTCTTCCTTACCATTACTTGGCCTGTCACGTTAGCCTCGTCACCGCTCTTATAAATTAACCATCTCACAGAGGAGCTCAATTCTGCCGCAGCCCTCTCTCTTCTCCACAATTAGGTTTCTCTCCTCTTTGTGAGCCTTCCTTATCTCTTTGCTTTTACTCGGGCCTTCATCGGCGCGGACATACATCAGGATTTTTCCTTTTCATCCCATTCTTATTCAAACCCTCGTCCTCATGAGTGCACAGCATTCATCATGAGTTTAAAGGCCCCCTTTTTAAGATTCTGGTAAGGATTGTTGCTGCAGCCATTTACAAAACCTACCGGAACGTATATATGTGGAGGTGGGAGAAAGTGGACAATGAAATATTCTGAACGTTTTACAGTCTTTCTATGTGATACTTAACAAAGCAACGCAATAATAATAATAATAATAATAAAATAATACAAAAGGACACATTTTTATAAAATTAAGGACCATGAATCAAGATATTAAGTTTTAGGACGTGTAGATGTTTTTTTGTTTTTTTTTAATTTTAAAAGGCATAAAACGGCGGCATCAGACTGATAATCGGAGTTGGTAGATACTGGAGGCTGCAATTTCGATATCCGTCTCCTTGACCTGTTGTTTCAGCCTTCGACTTCATGTTGAAAGACCAATAAAAAAATCATGACTCTTTGATTCCTCGTTGAGCACAGGCCAGTATGAGAAAATTGCTCGGCTGAACACACAAGAGTCACGACTCCCTTTGTGCGCCGAGTCTCTACAGAGAGTTAGTCGACCAAATCTGGGAATGGGTGGCTGAGCTTTGGCCATTTCTCTCTGCTGGGCACACAGACAGCAGTCTGTGGAGGAAAGTCTAGCTTTTTTTGGCTGATATACAGTTTATATATTTGGTTTAGAAGCTCCTCTACTGTGGCAAACTGTGAGAACCCTAGAAACAAGCAGCGTGAATGGAATGAAATTTGTGATATAAGATACTAAATTTGCACCGCGAGCTGAGCTTTTTCTAGGAGAGTGGTGTTATACTTGGGGAGTTGGCGGAGTTGGTGGAGGAGGAGTGGTGTTGCAGTTAATTTGATCTCGGACGCCTCACAGAGAGACTCGGTGTGAGTTTTAGCCACGGAGCCAGACAGAAATGTGAGCAGATTGCACTCCTGCTTTGTATTCCAAACTAATTGGCCTCTGAAGATCGCCCTCCTTCCCGCACAACACTACTGATGCACGTCCCCCCCCCCCCCCCCCCCCCCCCCCCCCCCCCCCCCCCCCCCCCCCTCAATTAAAAGTGTGCACTCCCCTCCGACCCCCACGCTGCCCTCCCTGCTCGTTCCCAAACGGTCCTCGCTCCATTTGTGACCGAGAACAAACTGGACCTTCGTGTTCGAGCCGAGGCTGTGAGGAAAAGAACCAACATAAAGGTGGTAGTGATGAAACAACCCGTCACTCTGAGTGGACTGTCGCTGTCAGTGCCTGAACTTTTTAAAGACAAAGAGTTTCCCACTACCCATTTGTAGTTTATAGTACATGTATACTGTAAGTTGAACACAAAACTAGTCAGTTAAGCACTGTAAAAATAATTTTTGTAATATTTAATGACATCATTAAATTTTATGTTTACACAAATCTGCACTTACATTCCTTACTCTCTGAATAGTGGCATTGTATATCCTTACATTTCTACACGTTTTATATATTAATATAACATTTTATATATTATTGTAAAATTGTATTCCTTCTTTGTATAAGTTTCAATATGTTATGGGCAATTTTCAATCATTCAATCAATCATTCACTATTTTTGCTTTTTGTTTAGGTGTATAGTTTTTATCTCATATTTTCATATTTCAAGATCTGTAAAGTGCCTTGCTATCTAGTTATCATGCAAGCTAGGTACATCATCCTCTATCTCTATCTATCTATCTATTTTAAAAGATTAACTACAGCATGATGTGACTGACACGAAACACAGCCGTACGATCCTCTCAGTCACTGGAAACACCAATCAAAGTTGGGCCGATTTTGGAATTTAAAACCAATCAAAACGCAGGACATTAATTCAGTGGGTGTGACAACGGATGAGAGATAAAAATGCTGTGCAGTCCCGCACAAAGTGAGACACCTGATCACCCTAACTGGAGCCAATCCCCGCTGACAACAACTCACTCTCAGTGTCCACTCAACCTAATTCCCAATTCTGCATGATTCTGGACCGAGAACGTGGACAGAACCCGCGCACACACGAGGAGAACATGCCGACTCCACACAGACAGGCCCTCAGTCCAACTGTGATCCAAACTGTTGACCTTCTTGATGTGAGACAACAATGCCAGCCAGTGCACCACCGCGTGACCCCCACATCAGTCGCAGTTTTCCTCACAATATGAGAAAAGCTGATCTCACCTTCATTTCATATCACTGTAAAGTCAACCAGGACACATCGATCTGCCCTGTGGAAAAGCTGTTTACAACCGACATACTGTATTTATTCATGAGTCTCGTCAGTTTTGGGCAGAAGTAAAAAAATGTAGCGTGAATCTATTTATTGAACAAAGGACGGCAAAACACCACAACAAACATCAGGCGCCAAAAGATCCAAGATATTTCAGGAGAGGATGTGAAAACGTTCTCAGAGGAGAATTGCCCCTGCGGACGACAAATGCCAAAACAACTCTGACAAAGAAAGAAAGGAGGAAAAATATGAGTGAACAGACGGAACAACAATTATTTATGTAAATAATGTGCCATTGCTGCTTATAATTAGTGGGAAAATTAAGCAGAAAAGAAAAAGGGGTGGGGGGGGGGGGGCATCAGGCATGTCACCCAACTAATTTTTCTCATGCAAATTAACAATTGAAATTATAAATGGAAATGGTGTTGTTGTGATGCAGAGAGAGAGAGAGAGAGAGCAAAGAGAGATGGCCTGCTTTCTTCTTCTACTTCACTCTGTTTGGAATTAATTATCTGGGAAAACAAGAAGAGGCAGATGTAGTTTGACACAAAGGGTGAAGTCGATGCAGCAGCAGGAGGAGTTTGGACAATTGTTTTGGACAGAATGGACTTTAAATAGTTTTAACCAAGAGGGAAGGAATTTAGAAAAAAAAAAAAAATCTCCCTACGCTTGTCCTTGAGTTGATTATTTTACCTTATTAAACCACACTTTCATTTACAATTGCTGAAGTCGACTCAGCTTTTTTGTTATATTATTGGGGGTCAAAATATCAGTTTGGTTACATATCGTCGTCCTTCCTCGTGTAATAGGAGAATTGACACACCAGCACAAATAACATTATTAAATTAACAAATTAAGGTGCTCTTAGGTAAACAGTCCTTGCCAGTTTCACTCGCTGGGAGTCACTACTTCATGTCTCCTCATGGTGGCGCTGCTGGAATGGGGGAATCTTGGGCAGATGTTACCTGGCTGAAGAAGAAGGAGTTTGCAGTGGGATAATGTCGGAGAAAGCTACATTGAGATGCCCCATCCACGTTCAATACATTTGACAATTTGTTCTCTATGTTACGAATAATTAGAGATGTTGGAGCTATTTGTGGGTTTAGTTTAATTTAGTATTATTTGTATTATGTTTTCATTATAAAGTTTAGTTTATGTTGATGTTTGTGAATGGGCCGTCAGGTGTATGGGTTTACGTAGACTATATATATATATATGTCAAGTGGGATGGGTCTGGAAGGGCACCGTGGGCATATGGTTTTTTACCAGGGATCAGAGAGGGTGCAGGCTGTCTTTTCTGTCTGTAACTTGCTGGCAATGGTGAATAAATCCGCTCAAACGCATCTTCGGTATGGACATTGGATTGTTTGACCTGCGTAAAGCCTAATTCCAGACGGTGCCAGAATGGCCATTTGATTTTGTTTTGTTTAAGTTTTTAGACAAATAGCCAAAACAAGAGAAATACAGCACTTTTAACTTTCCACTTTTTCACTTTAAACTGTTTTGTTTTGGTGATGTATTCTTGCAATATACTGATTATCACAGAATCGTATTGTGATATTATTGGTTTCACGGGCCATGTATCGTATCGTGAGGTACCCTGTGATTCCCTATATATGAGTCGTGTTTTGGTCGGTCAAATCTGCTCTGCAAACATGTCTGGAAAGGACGCATTTCAGAATCTAGTCTTTGTCCATATAATGTATACAGTATTTGAACTTGGGCAAGAAAGTTCAAACTTGAACCTTAAAACCAATTCAGGTTCAAAATGTACATCGTGAAAATGCATCAGACTGTCTAAAGTAAGTCCCACACGGTCCAGCAGATGGCGCTGTGGACCAAACTTGGGCTACAATCCACTTGCCATCTTGGCCCATCAGAAAAATAAGATGGTGATAGGTTGTTTTTCCATAAAAATGGATGTCACAAGCTAAAACCGAGCTCTTGAGTGGACAGTCAGCAACAAACAAACCTGCCCTCTCACCTGTTAGCTTAGCTGTTAGCCTAACCCAAATAAGTGGTGTAGGAGGTGAGCAGCTCATCAACTCTTCAGCTCACTTCCTGATAAAGGCCTTTTTATGTTGAAGAGCATGATTAGACGCCTAATGAGCTCCACTGAACAACTCATCCATGTCTTTATCTGTTCCATGTGTCACAAATACAACACATCCTATACTCATTTCAAAGTAAAAGCACACCGGGGTTTCTTTAACCTGTTTCCACACATTTTTTTTCAAGAAGACTTTTATGGTGAAAGGTTTACAGGGACAGTAGATGTGCAGGTTCACATTGACGTTAGTCCTGTCACTTCATTTAGTAGAGAAGAACATTTAGAGCCTTTAAAAGTTCAATAATTGTGTCAAATTTAAAAGGCAAACCTGCTGTAAAACAAAGTAGCAGTGCCACTACGCATATAACGTCATTTAAAGGCGTCCTACGTTATACATATTTTTATATTTTAAATGCTAAGGGCTACATATTATATCTTTAAGTGCTGGTAGAGTATTTCAGAAACAGATGATCTACTGGGATATTTAGTGTTTATCTGACCAGATTGGTTTGAGACGAATGAAAGAAAACAGTAACTCAAATAATCACTTGCCAAACACGTCAACGCCTTGAAGCAAATGAGCTACAGTGGCAGAGAAAGAACTCACCCAGTGTCACTGTAATAGTGTCCTGTGTACCTAATAAAGTGGCCAGTGTGTGTGTGTGTACGTGTGTGTCACAACCACAGTTCCAGTGTGAACAGATCAGACGTGAACTGAGGCGCTGACACAGTTATCAGACACAAAATCCTCGTCGCTCTCCCAGCGAGAGCTGCTGGTTTCAGAGGCGATAAAGGTTTAAGTGTCAATGAAGGTGTGATAAGTGTGAAAGTCTGTCGACACGTGTGTTTCCCTGTGTCTGCTCGTCTCGCCACACAGCGCACACACACACGCACACACACAGCGACCTGTTTTCAGCCTTTTTTTTTATTTCTTTTAAAAAAGAGGCAGCGCCCGGATCAAACAAAGTTGGAAAATGTCTGTGCGTCGTTCATCTGACAGCGCTGAATCCTGAACTCTTTTAAAAGAAACTGCAGAGGAGGAGGAAAAAAAAAAAGAGAGAAGAGAAAAATAGGACATGTTTCGCACTATTTATGCAGCGTTAATTTTCCAGCCCCCGCGTCGACTGTTTACAGAGTCCTGTGCTTCTCTTGTTCTCTGCACTCCTCCAACCCTCCATCTCAAACCACAATTCCTGTTTTCTCTCCCACAATCCCCCTCTTTACTATTTTTTTTTTTAATGTTATTCTGATTTTTTCTCTCTCTCTCTTTCTTCCAGTCTTTTTTGTGTCACTAGTGTGGATGCTCCCCCTTGGGGAAGCTAAATTTACATCTCTCCATATGACAAACACAAACAAAGAAGCAAATAAATCAAATGTGAGGTGGAGAGAGAGGAGAGGAGGGTGAGAGGAGCTGGATGTTTATCCGTCTCAGAACATATAGGCCATGTATATGCCTGTAGCAGTCAGGTTATTGATAATGGATGAATGGATTATGGATGTATAATGCTGTTTTGGATAATGATATGATTAAATATTACTGCGCAGGAGACGGCTTTGTTAGTTTGGTTTGAACAAAGTCAAAGAAAACTCCAAGGCATTCTCTTTTAAAGTATTAATGTAACGACGTGGTCATATTCAGTTCTTTAAATTACATATGTACAGACATGTTTCACGTTCAAGCTTTCATCGGGGAGTCAAACAGATCTTATGCAACATGAGGTCATGTGACATACTCGGGTTTAAATGGGTTTTTGACCAGTGGGAATGTGCTTTATTCATTTTGGTATATGATCAAATCTTTAGGTGCTTCATGATTCTTGAACAATTACATAATTGCATCTTAACGAATAAATTAAGATCCATCATTAAATACTCAATTGTATTTACTTCCACTGACATTTATTAATACAAACTGGAACGTATTTTATTGAAAACCAAGGAAAAGAACAAAATGAAAAAAGTGACAGTTTGTCCAATCCAATCCAATCCAACTTTATTTATAAAGCACTTTAAAAACAACAACAGCTGAGGCAAAGTGCTGTACATTAGAGAAAATAAGATAAACTACTGAAACATACTAAAAGATAGACAACACGTAAAACACTGTTGATTGTACATATGTACACACATATACAGTACATCCGTGCAGCAGATGAAATGGGCTATATACACATACATAAGCACAAACATGCATAAGAAACATACATATCTACATACACACTGCATACATATATATATATATATATATACATATATATACTCACACATACTCTCTCTCACTCACACACACCTATGTATATACATGTTTATGTTATGTCATGCTATGCTATTCACGTTTTTCCTCATTTTTGTGGCAGATTCATTGTCACTTGCTAAATTTGTCTCCGGTTGTTCTTTTATCCTCCACCAGTTTGTTTTCCCACACTGTACGGACGGATTGTTATCTGCCAAACCACTTCAGGAGGTGATCAGAGACGCATCGTGACCACATTCAACAGAAGTGTAAATGCAATGAGTTTCTCACATGTCTCCACTTCACCCACAACAACTAGGTGAGCGTGAATACTTTGGTTGTTCGGCTAACGTGAACGTGGTGACAAAATGGCGCAGTCTCCTCTGCATTTGTCGGTTTTCCACTTGCTTCGAAAAGCAAAATGGAGTCCATACAAGACTGTGATTTCAGGTGCGGCTAACATCGCTGTTGTTGTTGATATGACAACACACAGCTGTAGTTCTTTGCAGAAGAAGAGTGGAGAAGTGATGTAAGAGGGAATGACCGTGATCAGATGTGAATACCAGGTGCAAATGCATGTGGTGAAGCGCTATCTGATCACAGAAAGCACATTCTAATGCAAGGGCCGTGGAACCGTGCGTCCATTTACACTGGAAATCAGGACTAGGAGTGAGGCCCGAGTTGACCAAAAACACAAAACAAAACATGGATGCAAATGTATCTCAGGCTAGCCATTGTTAGCAATACCAGTGGATAACGATGCTGTACAAGGTACAAGATAGTAACAGGTCCTCAGATTAAAACTGAACAGTGTGTATGACGTGAAAAAAATAAGAGACATGCTATTATTTTACTATTGATGCAAGTGGCAGCCATCTTAGAATCCTATCTTGGGGATTGTGAGGTTGCTTCAACGTCCCAAGTGGGAAATCGGACTGGGGGTGGGAGGGAACTTGGAAATTCCAACTTGTGAGGATAACTGGAACATACCATTAAGGATTACGGTCAGCTGTCTCTCAGCTTGTTAAAGCTGGATCGTATGACGACCATGTCTTGCATGAACTAACTAAACTTCCCTGTGCTTATAACTAGTTTTTTGTTTATCTGTCCTAAAGATATTTTTTTTTTATTTCACCATTGTTAACATTCTTCTTCTTCTATGGGGTTTAACAGCTTGCATCCATGATGTAGCATTACTACCATCTTCTGACGTTAGAAAACTCCCACATTTCTCAGTCTATTCTTTCTTTCTTTATCATATATTTGTAATTTAAAACATGGAATGTGACCGATACGACATTAAATGTTTTTTTTTTTTTTTTTTTTTGGTGTTTTCCCGTCTAACAAATCTAATGTGAGTCCAGCAAGTGTTTCTACATCCAAAAAGTTTTCAATATGGCTTTGTTTAAAAGTCTACAGGGAAACAGAAGCAGCATTAAAACCCAAACCCTCTTCAGCAGTGTCACCCACCTACCGTTGGCTTGGCAGCTTTTCAACAAAAAGAGGAAAAAATGGTTAAAAATAGACGGACAATATGTGTATGTGTGTGGTTATTTTAATAATAATAATAATAAAAAAAAAATTCAAATGTCTATGAGAACAGAGCAGAAGGAGCCATTACTTTAACACCGGTGTCACCTGTCACCTGTCTGCAGGGACACTCTGTGTGTGTGTGTGTGCGTGTGTACATGCGTGTGCGTGTGTGTAGGTGGGTGGTTGTTTGAATTCGTGTCAGAGAGAAACGAACCTCCATCACTGCTCTCAGCCTCTCCCTCCCTCAGACGCCAGCTCAGTTTACCATAAAATCTCACTTATGAAAATTCATGCAGCAGCGAGACAATGCCCTCAAAGAACCGGCTCGTGCTCACTTCCTGTTTGCCGCTGCCTCTGTGCGTGTGCGTAAGTGCGAGTGCTCAGCAGTAATGAGGATTCATCAACAACAATTCAAACTGAGGACTCAACACTTTCTGTAAAATATCGACAGTAAATTGTCATTTTAATCACATGTATATTGGTTTTTTATAAGTCAAGTGTTAAATATTCACTTATTTATTTAACATTTAAAAATATAATAATAATATTTGTAATAATGATAATAACTGATGTGAGGACTGCTGCCTTTCACTGAAAATCTGTTGCAGTGGGTGATAAATACTGATCTACAGTATTTTACTGATTACACAGTACATACATACGTTACTGTGGAAGTTACAATCTAATATAAACATTCAATATCATTACATTCTGTAATTAGTGCCCTTGATCTGTTGTCCCTCTAATTTCCTATGGGTTAAAAAACAGCAGGAAAAAGTGAAATTCTTCTTCTCCTCTTGAATGTTCCATATATTGTTAAAATTGACTGAAAACTGGAGGAGGAGTTAACGACTGATAAAAATGAGCAGCACCGTTAGAAGTGGTGACTCAGCATTCCCAAATAATAAGAATGAATTTGGATATCAGAGTTGGACATGTGGACTCAGCATTTTCAACTCATAAAATAAAAGTGGGGAATTCGCCGACTCAGCACTCCCAACTAACAAAAAGGAGCATTTATGATATGAAACAACACCATCAACACATTAAAAATATTCATCATACCACAAATAATTTGTTTCTCACATGTATGTGTTATGGCTGCAACTCAATTTTTTTTTTTCAATTTCCATTATCAAAAGATAAGCAGAAAAAGATTTAGCATTTTTACGATTTGCAAAGTGCTTTGTTTCAAACTTGAAAACCATGAATTGTTCAGCCTGAATTCTGACCCTCTCCACTGTGAGGATATAAAAGGAGGAGGAGGAAATTGTGTGTGAGACAAGCACAGGAGTCCTGCTGTGTCCTCTCTGATACATTATTAATTAGGCAGCGTTTAGAGTAACGAGCAGAGTGTTTGAGCTTCCTCCTCCTCCTCCCCTCGGTGACACGCTCCCTGGGAATCCGCCGTGTGTCTGCAGATCAGAGAAACCCGTCACAGTTTCACCACCTTCCACAAAAAAACCAGGGAGCCGGAACGGAGAACGGACAGAATCATAGAAATGCTGCGATGATGTCCGACCACGTGGTCACCACCAGTGAAAGGAACTTTGTGAACTGCGATCACAGACTTCAAAATGTGAGAGGGAACTTTGAACTGTGGACGGCAGCATTGCATTACTTGGCAGAGGAGGAGGAAACTTTCCTTAAATCGCAGCACTTTCTAGGTTTCTCAGCAGCCTGGCACTTTCTGTCTGTAAAATCATTTTGCCTAAAGTCTTCTTCGATCGTCAGTAAGTCCAAGTGTACGTTCATGTGCTCACGACGTCCCCCTTTCATCAAACTTTTATCCCTGCGTACGACTGATCAGGCAGTGATAAATGCAGCGGCTGAAAATGATCGCCATTTTAAAGTCACGCCCGTATATATTCATGGTTTAGGGCGGCGGTCCACGGACTGGTTTCACATAAAGTAATATTTTGACGGACCTGCTTTGAGACAAATAAAAAGAAAATTGCTTGTTTCTCTTTAATGAGCCGGTCCCGTCTTAGGGTAATGGGAGACAATGACATACGGAGCAGTTTTGAAGGCTTCATTGTCTCATTTGCGAGCCTGTCGCCACATATTATACAGAGCGGGCTTGATGCGTGAGAATCACCTGTCGCGATATACCCGTATTTTAAGTACGACAGCTGATATTGTCTGTTAAAAGTAGCTCTGTAGGCTTTTCTTCTTCTGTCTCATTATTGGTTTTATTCCCCCTTTCCGAAGAGGCTTTCTAAAGACGTTTGTTTTTTACTCGTTCTTGCTCGCTTGTGGGCTCACTTGTTTTTACTACTGCATCACGTGACCAAAACCAGAGACTTGACATGTGTACAAAGGCACAGGCGGATGCACCTGATTTTCAAAATAAAACTTCTTTCACAATGATGACCAATAAGATAAAATAAAATAAAATTTAAAAAAAAAAAAAAATTCAGTCTCTCTGTGCGGCCCGGTACCAAATGGCCCACGGGCCGGTACCGGTGGTTGGGTACCGCTGGTTTAGGGTCCTCACCCCTTGAGCTTACTATGTTGAGATGTGGTATTCAACTATGAAGAGTGGATTCAGAAGCTGACAATAGGTTGTGCAGTGGCCAGCACTGTTGCCTCACAACAAGAAGGTTTGGGTTCCACCGAGAATCTTTCTGTGTATGTGTGGGTTTACAGTCAGAAAACCTCTTAATTGACCGTAGGTGTGAATAGGTGTTTGTATGACTGGTGGGACCTGTCCAGGGTGTGACCCCGCCTTTCGCCCTGCATCAGCTGGGATTGGCTTTTCTGGATTTGTTAAAAAAGTGCCAGACGTGTCAGCAAAGCAACATGAAATCACTGGCAGATTTGGCCGAGTTCGTTCAGGCGACCACGACCCTCATGTTGACGACAAAGCAGCAGAAAATGAATGAATGAATGAATGTTTGGCAGCCCGAAAAGTGCAATCAGAGGAAGTCAAAAAAGCAACTGTATGGAGAGAAATCACCGCTGTCGTGAAGTCTGTCTGAGGATATTTAGCACATCCATCCGTGATATTACACAAGTTTATCATCATCAGTGCACTGCGTGATCAAATATTCTCTATATTAAGGTGAGGAAAACTCAAAATTGTGCTGCCAAAAAGCGTGTTCCTGCTCTTCAGCTGGTTCGGGTGGCGACATTTAATGCCGTGTTTCCATCATGGTATGGTGCGGTTTGGAATGGTAAAATCCTGGGTCAGGTTGTGCGACACAACAGACAACAATGGTCGCCCAATCAGCTGACTGTCTAGCCAGTCTAACTCCACCCTGATCATACCATTACCTCAAGTACCCCAAGGGAAGGCTGCCACCAATGGAACGGTTGGGACTGGTTTGGGACACACCGTACCAAACCGCATGGATGTCACATGGATGTCTACTGAGTCAGGATCAACGGCATGTTAATGAGCCACAAATCTATATCCCTTTCCTCCTTTGTTTAGTTGTTTCCTCTCCTCTTTTCACCTCACTTCCTCTCTTCCCCCCTCTGATCTTAAAAAATTAAGACTTGACCATGATAAAGACAGATTTAATCATGTGCATCATTTGTCTCTGCTGTTAAATCCCCTATTGTTTTGCATGATTTTATAGTTTCGGTCATAACCCCGCCTCCTCCTCCTCCTCCTCGTCAGTGCATGTTCACATTATACTCATCTCTTTCCTCGACCACTGTCTGACTAATTCAATAGTTTCCTCCTCCCCTCCTCCGTCATTCCTTCAGCTTGCCCTCCCTTCTCTCCTCCGACTGCCCTTCAAATCTTCTGGGTCTGGCTGAGTCGCTGTTGTCTTCCTCATTACTGACTGTTCAGCCATTTGATTTTCAGAATCGGCTGCTGTGCAGTCATGCCGAGAACCTCACATCCTCTATTATTCCCCACCGCACACACATACACACAAACAAAGAAACATATAAAGATATAAAGACACGAGCAGCCTGTCCATTTTTCTTCCACGATACATGCAGCATCAAGGAATATGTGGAGTTTCTCTGCTTCCGTTTGGCCCGCGCTCACTGCCCCAACACCGGACAGTGTTATACTGCGGCAAAGCAGCGCGGTGACAGCTAAGATTTAGCTTTTATTTTTCCAGGGCGACTCAGCAGAATGTAAAAAGTGCCTCCATAAAGAAGTGTATCTTAAAGCGACTGCCTGTGATTCCGCACCACAGTTGCCGATGACACCGCCATTCCTCTTGGTGACGGATGCACTGTTGCGTTCTCCCAACTCTCTGCCCCGCTCTGGTTATGAATGTGGCTGGCAGAGCGTGGAAATTCTGGGGCAAGTCTTTTTCTTCACCAGCTTCATTCCGAGGCAGATTTTTGAGTCTAAAGGGCTTTACGCATCGACTGTGATGTGAATAAACAGCAGGAAATTGCATATAAATTAAAGGTGAATTTCAACACAACCTCTCTACTCTCCAACCAAGGGCAACACAGTTTAGCAAATGAATTAGACAGAGCAGAAGAAACAGGTGGAGTCGATATCTAGTAAAGATGAGCTAGTTCTCAGTTATTTTACTAAATAAAAAGAAAATAAAAACCTGGATACAATCAACAATGTAGAAGAAAGAAAAACTTGTTTGCTTCTGGAGGTCAAACTTTATCAACTCACTTCTTCAGGATGGACTTTTGGATGACGATTTCAAGATTTTTGTGACGGTTAAATGTCTTGTTGTGTGATTGGAGGATTTCTCTACTGCCCCCTACTGTCTGTTAGCGGAAACCCAGCCTTGCAAGCTGACCTGGAGTCCTTAGAATCATGGCTGAACTGTTTTTATCAAATGGCAAGAGCTTAAAAATGCAGAAACATGCAAAATGGATCGTGTTTGTCGGGTTAGGGTGGATGGATGTTTCGGCAGAGTCGTAAAAATATGTACTCAAAAACTGCAGAGGGAGCTGTGTAGAGAAAAAGGCAAAAAAGGTCCTTTATTTGTTTCCTTTTGCATATTTGAATGGATAGATGTGAACTGGTTGGTTGGAAGAGAAAATAAAGTTTTGTAGAGAGTCATTTTACCTCAAAGTTCCATTAGGACCAAATACACTCTGGACAAGTGTTAAATCTGAAAACTAACAATTTTTACCGACACAATAACAGCTGTAAATACACTCAAGAATAGTGTTAAATTAAAGTATTTTGGTGTAATCTTATCCCAGAGTACATTGGGCCCAAATGAAATTTATTAAGTTTTAGTGTTAACACTGAAAAATTTACTGTGTACAGGAAAAGATGTGAAAGAAATGCATCTGGTATGCAAAGGCCTTAAACCAAACCAATAAAATAAACTCAAAAGAATCAATAACACACCTTTAAAAAATGTCAGTGCATTTACATAAATTTAAATAAATTGGAATTACTGTTGTAGTCTGACTAACAATAGACTATCACAGAACAGGCTTGCAAGTTAATAAAATCAGACTGAAGAATTTCTTGAACTTTTTTGTGTAATAATTTGGGTATGTAGTATCATAGTGTCATCAGCATATAGTTAAATGTATCAACTGTTATTAAGACTAAAGCTGGCCTTTTAAACTGAAATTGTACAAATATAATTTCTCAGACTAACACACCCAGATAAGGCAGTCGAAGGTGAATCACCGTTGCATGTATTTGTTAAATCCGTCCATATGCACCGTGTATGTTCCACAGTCCCTGTAGCCATTTACTTGAAAAATTGCCAGTTCCCCCTTCTCATATTTTCTCCGTCACTGTCATTTTTCTTTGCCTTGCTTTGTTTTCCTTTGCCGTGACTGAATCAGCATACGAATTAGGCTCATGTGATTGAACTACACGGGTTTGAAGGCCTCTTGTCTTTTTCCCAGTGACAGATGAGACGGGTGAGGAATTTTTTTCTATTCATGTCCAACAACCGCCCAAAATTCTGTAACCAGATTTAACTGGTAAGTTGCTGCAATAACACCATTAAAGCTGTATGAAATGCCAAAAAAAAAAAAAAAAAAAAATTTAATATTCAGTACCTATTTAAAATTCATGCACCCATACACTTGTACACATAGACACAACCTTGCTCTTGCCCTCCCTTGCATCCAGACTATCATTATCCAACCCCCTAGAGCAGTCCAGAGGGGCAAACTGTGTGGCCACTGCAAACCAAACATGCTCGGAGGCTGCAGGCCAGAGCCAAACGGCTCAGGCTCTGCTCTGCCCTGGGTGTCAACAGCCTCCCTTGGCCTTAAGTGCCAGGCTTCCGCGTGAAAGAGGAGAGGAGATGGAGAGCCAGATATAGAGCCAAGTCATTACCTGCTCCCTCAGGCTGCAGCTAAGCAGGAAAGTGTGAAGGCCGTGTCACGTACGAGGACGGCCCTCGTGAACTGTGCTTAACAAGAGTGTATTGGTATTAATGTCACGATAACGATATCGCAACAACCAAAGTGTCTGGATACCGTCAAGGAATCAAACCACAGGTCGTCGGCGTTTCTGTTTTCAGTCGCAATAAAGAAGAGTAGAGGGAGATGAGAACTGAAGAGACCTTGAATACCCATCATCCTTTGTGTTCTGCTCACTGCCTCTACAGATCTCCAGCGAAAATGGTGGAATGGTGATAGAGGGAGATGTAGATTTAGAATTTTCAATCTGATGTGTGGCAGCACATCAGATTGTGCCACCAGTCTGAAAAACTTGTGCCACAAGTTTTTCAGACTGCGTGATACACAGTACTGTGCATAAGTCTTAGTCCAGCAGCAGCTTTGTTGTTTTTATGTCACCTTTGTGATCGTTGGCGTTTAGATTGAAAAGATGTGACTAAAAGTCAGTCTTATACTATATGATCATGTGTATGTGATGCTCCAACATGTCTGGAGTAAACCAGGTATAATAGACCTTTTTCACAGCAGCTATTTGTTGGCATGAAATAGTAGGAGAAACACAGGTTTGACCAATAACATTAGGGTTCCATTCCAGGTTTTAAAGAGCCATGGTTGTGTTATTGTTCAAGTGGAAATGTAGCTCACACTAAATATTTGATATTATACAAGCATTTTTGTTGAAAAAGATGTTATTTTCAAACTGCATATGTTTTGAGAAATAATTGTACAGTATGATCATTATAGCATTGCTAAAACAACAAATTGAATGGTGGCCTAAGACTTATGCACAGTACTGTACCCTCCCTTATTCTACTAGCCTGGATGAATCCAGATGAATCTGCCAGGGATTATGGCCAACTTCAGAATCTCAGATGGATTTTTTTCCACTGGCGTGCTTGAGGCTATATATATATATATATATATATCATATATATATGTTATATATGTATATATGTTTTGTATATATATCCAACATGGCAGCCACCGGAGAGCAACTATATTTCGATTGGGCTGTTGCTTCTGTTTTAAGCGACTTGCTCCACTGAACGCTCACAGGCAAAGATCGTTAGACGCCATTACCTTGAAAACTACAACAGGCACATTTGTTGACACATCATCTGCATCATGGGTCTGATTGGTTGTAGGTCTGTCCACTTGTGTTGAGAAGCATTTTGACTGACATCTATTGGTCACGCCTCTTGAAAGTGGTGGGTGAGTACACCCTTTCCAGAGCTCTGGTGTTAGCCACGTTATCTTTCTACTCGAGAACATTTACACACTATAATAAATTTGTGTGAAATAAACAAGATATTTAAGTAGCATATTTAATAGCATCCACATTCACAGCTGCCCGGTCAGCATTTAAGCAAAACTTAAAGGAGACTTAAAGGAGGAGATCGTGTCCCTCATTTTGTCAAACACAGGTTTTATTGAGGCTCGTCTTGATGCCCACTCAAAGTTTCTTTACACTACAGTTTTTCCATTCACCCATTTACAACCATTCACTCACACATTCATCTGTTCGCAGCTCTTTCTCTACCTCACGTCTTTCATACCCATTCACACGGTGCCGCCACAGCCGTCAAGAGCAACTTGGGGTTAATTGTCTTGCTCAAGGAGACATCGGCATGTGGACTAGTGGTGCCAGGATTTGAACCCTCGACCTTCCAGCTGAGAAACGACTCACTCTAGCACTCATCCGCCGTCACGACTTTATGGTAAATACAGTAAGGCTTTACATACATGTACTTTAACAACAGTAAACTTAAATGGAACATAAATGGAAGGTTTTCCAGTGTCGTGCATCTTTATTATTTCTATTTTAAATATTGTAATAAATATTGTACTGTAGACTTTTTACAAAAGTATCACAGTATTGTGAGATATGATAGAGCTACTGTACATTCCGAGTGTTTAACCTTTGTCCATAGTTCCTTCGGCTCTCCGTTACTTGGTGATCACAGTCTGTAGTGTACATCTAATGAGTAACGCATGAATATAGACACTGACATTGTGTTCAAATTGTAAAATGAGAGTGACGCCCCCTTTTTTGACCCAGTTGTAAAATCACTCAGAATTAAATAGAGGTGGTGAGAAGCAGTTAGTTTTATTCACTCAAACACTTAATGCGGAGGATGTCAAGATGACAAATACAACATTTATGCTCTAGGAAAGTTGTAAAAATTGATATTAGGCCGAACACTGGAAGGTTACGTGAAAACTGATATATGTGAGTGTTTTTTGGCAAACTACCAGTCAAACAGCAGGCTGGGTTTCATTCTGCCAAAGAAAGAAAGAAAAAACTGGAAAGAGCTCAATTTTTCACATTTTTAAATCTTCCCCAGCTCACAGTCACGGAATCCAGAGTTATTGATTTGTTTGCGAAGCTGTGAACACGGTCCGTGGTTGGTGGTGGTCTAGGATGGTAAGAGCCGATCATAGAGCACAGCGTGATGCTAACCTGGTCTACTGTGCTCTGACCTTGGCTAAAGTACACAACACAGGCTTTCTGAAATCCTAACCTTTCACAGAGGTGATGTCAGGTGGGGAAACAGCCAGTGAAGATGCAGCAACACACACACACACACACAGAAAAAGGGCTGTTTAACTGTCCAGAAAACCCTCAGGGTGCTCCACCTTTCACTTTATCCTTTTAATATTTCATATGCTGGCCCAAACCACGCTCCGGCCAAATGCCTCTGTCTGGGCTGCTGGAATATGGATGAGGTGTGCACATTTACCCATTTACCTGGATGTCAGTCGGAAGCAGTTCTAAACAATGCACCCCTCAACCTCCCGCAACGTCACCTCTGCTCACCTCACTGGACTTAGAGCAAGCTTGTTAGAGAGAGGAGGAGGAGGAGGAGGAGGAGGAGGAGGAGGGATCGAAGACGAGGAGAATAGACAAGAACAATCCGACATACAAGGAGCCCAGGGATAACTAATACACATCGACTATATACGTAGAGACGACATAAACGTGACTAACAGACACAACTGATGCCATGACAAGACCACAGAGAACCGCATCAAAATTCAAGGTGCTTCTTCTAATCAACAATGCCCTCAACAAACTTGCTCCTCCATACATCAGCGACCTCCTCTAACTCGCCAAATAAAGCTCAAAGATTAAAAACTAGAAGAGAGTAATAATTGATTTAAAGCATTTTCAATATAGCCTTTAAAATGCTAATATTTACCATTTTATATATTACATTTAGATGGCCCTAAGCATTTTCCACTGCTGTGCACTAACTACATGTAAAGTTTGGGACTGGTCCGCCACTTCACAAGACTTCACTTAATGCAGTTAGACTGTGGTTTAATTGTCCTTTAATATCTATGGATGAAGCTATTGAGGTACAGAGAGTAATTATGGCTAATGAGAAGCGGAAAGTGGGCTGTGTGTGTTGAAAGAATCCAGTGAATTCATTTTTGTCTAATAGACCTTTTGTTGAATTTGTCCATCCACATGTGATAAGGGTGTTAAAAATTAATGATTTATAACTACTGAGCCAGCAATTACATTTTAATTAGGCAGTAATTTATGATAATTTGTCTTCTTTCACAGCAGAACAGTTAATAATTGTTAATTAGCCGTGGAGGATGTGTCCTTTGAACATGTACCCTCATGGCCAATTCTCAGCCGATGAGCAAAGACCTCGGCGAGAAAACCATCCGAGTGTGTGTTTAAACACACGTGAGGAGGCAGATGTGGAGAGACTATAGAAAAATATTAGAGGAAAACAGAAAAACAGCAACATGTCATGTCCATCTGTACCGTCTCTTTACTGGCACCAGACTTTCTCACATTACCAGGCTGACTATGTTTGCCTGCCAAGTCCGTCCATCCATCTATCTCTGCCTCAGTGTGCCAAGGCAGCAGAGAGAGAGAAGACTGGAAGGCACTCCAGGAGAAAGTTGTGCCAAGTGGAGAAAAAGTGGAGAAAATGTAAAGACTCAAAGGCTGAAAGAAGAGAATCACACCTTCATCATCGTCCATCAAAAACAACTGTTATTTGTTGACAATTTCAAGTGGCTGAGATTGTGAGACTGTGTGTGTGTGTGTGTGTTTCATTTTGGCTTCAGATATTGACCCCAGGACTGATTTTGCTCATAAGTGCTAGCAGTTTGCTGCTGAAGCTTTTCTGCTCTCTCTGCTAACCAGTGCCGTTTCCTCTCTTTCCTTCCTCCCCTGTGAACCTCACACCCTGTGGGGATTTGGTTTATGCTCCGCATCTTCTCGCACATCTTCAGCTGTGCAGTTTAAAGGTCCAGTGTGTAAGTTTTAAAGAGGGTTTACTGGCAGGAGTCGACAGTAAGTTAAGATAGTCCTTTATTGGTCCCACAGTGGGGGGATTTCAATACTAGCCATAAGTATGTGTGTGTAAGGCCTTGTTTAGACTGCTGCCCAAATCAGATCATTTTAAGCATATATCCAGAATGTATCTAGCTTGATTTTTTTTGTCAGTATGAATAGCTAAAAAAAAAACACATGAGATCTGATTTTTCAAGTGCGATTTTGATTGGGCTTTTATAGCTGCTCAGTTAGGATTTCAAAGTGTCTTTCCCCCATAATTCCACAAATGCGTATGCATCGTGTAGCACATACTGGTTCCGTTGTTGTTCTGACAGTCAAGAGTTCTGCAGAGAATATGCAAGCGTAATATTTTTGCTGGATGCCGGAACACAACGCTTCAATTCAGCTTGAGCAGGACAGAAGGTCAAACTGCAATACAACGTGTTGACATCATATCATATTTACACGCAACGCGGTAGAACCCTGGGATTCTGCGTCCCTCGACTCAACGACAACAACAATGATGTAGCTCCAGAGAGACAGAAGTTAATTGGAGGTGAGGTAAAAGATCGACGCAGTGGAAGACAATCGTGTCAAGTCTCCACATAACCACTTCTGTCATCCATTTTGTGTATTTTGTTAAGACTAACTACTTGTTTTTCTGGGGCGTGGCCTAGACAATGTCAATATGGACACATGCAGATCAGATCTGATCAATATATAACATGCTTTTGGTCAGGAAGTCTCATATACTGTATGTACCTATAGAGATCTACAGGTAACATGAATCGGACAACTCGACTCTTCGCTGGCTGTTTTCATCATGGACATGAAGATGGTGGATAGATGTTGTGTCAGAACAGTTGGGGACAGGCTGAGCAGCAGAACATTTTACCAGGTCCCCACTGATCCACAGAGACAGTGGAGGTGAATCGCTGCTATGAAACGCGCTCACAGTGAGAAGACGACAACCGAGTGATGGAAACAAACACAAGCAACAGATTTAATGTGGTTAACTCCTGGTAAATCTACTCTGAGTCCATGATTCAGACTAGAACCGAGCTCTTGAGAAGGAAATGAATGCTTGATGTAGAATCAAAATAATGTTGGAGACATTACTCTAAAGATTAAAAAGCACTGTTGCCAAGACTCTTTCTACTGTATGTTCTGCCTGTTTTGTGTGTGTTTTCTCCAGTTTCCTCCCTCAGTCCAAACACATGTAGAGGTTAATTTTGACCAAAGGTGTGAGTGGTTATTCATATCTATATGTTTCTCCTGTGATGGACTGGTGACCTGTCCAGGGTGTACCCTGCCTCTTGCCCTATGTTAGCTGGAGATAGGCACCAGCGCCCCCCCGCGACCCTTAGTGGATAAAGCGGTAGAAAATGAGTGAGAGAGTGAGAGAGTGTGAGTGGTTATTTATATCTATATGTTTCTCCTGTGATGGACTGGTGACCTGGTCCAGGGTGTGACTCCGCCTTATGTCAGCTGGTACTGGCTCCAGCGACCCCCACGATCCCTCATACGGAGGATAAAGTGGTAGAAAATGAATGAATGAACATTTTGTCACTTTAAAATGGGAGCTAGTTCTTTCTTTCTTACAGTATATACAGCCCATGTGCGCGTGAGGGTAATTACAGAGTCAAAGCTAAGTGCTGTCATATGATGTGCTTTATTGAGTGGAGCTTTCATGCAGCGGAGTGAGCGCATCTTTTTTTGGCCCCTTTTGTTTAAAGGCATACCATAACCCTGAGCACACAAGGCAAGGCAGCTGCTAATTAAATCAATATGAGATAATGAAGTGCAATTAGAGGCACGAGCTGGGCCGATGCTTCGCTGTAAGCACTGCTTCCCTCCCTCTGGGCTGCGGCGCCTCTTTAGAACCTGTTAGTTTTTCCACTTCCAGTAGCCACAATCCCCACGGCAGCCGTTTGGTGGAGTGATGGCTGCGCTCCTGAGGCTGCCAACAACATTCTCACACTCAAACAGAGTTCTGCTCTCCATTTATCCTCACCTTCCTCTGCGTGAGCGCGGCGCGAGCACACGTGCTGTTTACCCCCGAACGGCCGACCCCCGCCTCGCTCCTTTCTCCAGCTGCTCACATTTTCACCTCTGCCTCTTTAACTGCTTACTCCTCTTCTTCCTCCTCCCAACCTGGCAACGTGTGGTGTTGCCGGGTTTTTGTTTTCAGCCAATCCTTAACATACTTGAAAGCTGATGAGACACGCCGCACTGTCGCACATGAAGCAAGGAAGTTTAAAGGGCTGGGCAATAGTTCAGTCTGTAAACTAGTATTTCCTTTGTAATGGTGATTTTAATGACTTCTTATTTTCTTGCAAAGCCCCTTTATGGTTTTTATCTTTTCTGTATTATGAACTGTTATAAAACTGTCTTCATTTCTGATTTAAACTATTTTAAAAATGCTTTGTTGTGTTGCCTTTTTGTTGTGCCGTTTGTCCTACTGTGTTACCTCTGCTTATGTTTAAAAAAATTGTTTTCCTGTAAAGCACTTATCACTTTAGTCTCCATGCATGAAAAGTGTTGTACAAGTAAAACTGACTTCATGAAATAACCCGTTTTTTCAAGAGCCATTTGAAAAAGGCTGTAATTAATATAATGTGATATAATATTTATACACTGCACAACGCACTTTGAAATGAAAGAAATGAAATGAATGTTTTCTAAAATATGTGAAATTAACACGTGTTTGTGGTTTTTTTCTGTCTGTAAAAAGTTATAAACCCCAATTCATTGGTTTCTTTAACTTTAATTTACAACTGCCGCAAAGTTGCTAAATCAGGGCCAGATTATAGTAGATTATATCACATTCTATGGAGAGCTTCACATTCTCGCATGCATGTACATGTCCAGGTAAACGAGGGTTCAAATCAGGCGATGATTTCTGACCAGAAGTTTGCCTTCATATAACATAAATCACATTTCTATGTTTACCATCTTCCCTTGTCTCTTTTGACCAAAACAGGAGTGTCACCACATAAACTGGAAAGTCAGTTGGTGTGTACTATTTATGTGGAATCAAAACATAGGTTTTGTGACGAAATTTACGTCACACGGACCCGAATGGACCATGTTACACACATGGATGTAGAAAGTATGATTTAGCCGTGAGCGTGTAAGAGCCACACTAACACTCTCTCTCTCAGTTTCTCAATACAACACTGTTTAGATCTGAGAGGTATCAAACATGAGGCCCGTGGGCCACAGGCAGTCCCCGAATAACTCATGTGGCCTGCCACTTAATATATTATTACATATATTAATTAAAATTATTCCATCTGTGTTTTATTAATATATTAATTTTGAATCATAAATATGTTCATATTAATTGTTCTATGTCAAAAATAAGCACTATTTGAAATCATGTCAAATTTAGATTTCTAACATACTGACCAAACTATACATCCGGTGGTCCATAGGTGATTTGAGTTTGTGACCCCTGATCTTCTGCAATCCTGTGCTGCACACAGGAAACAATTTGTTATACGAACTAACACAGTTGGAGGCAATAGCAACTTTGAGCTCGTAACGTGAGATGACACGGATTCAAACTGGAGCAGGGTTAAAGGTCGTAGTACCAACCACGAAGAGAACAGGCATACATTTACGTCACGCGGAACCTAGCGGACTCAGGTCAAAGCCTATCAGCGTCACACAACGCTCTCTGCACAGAAGTATTTACATCTTGTGTCACCCAGCAACATTCCCGTGCTGCACACAGGAAGTGAGATGACCGGGTTGGAGTTTGACTGAAAACACAAAGAGGTGTCTGAGAAAAGTTTTAACTGCCCAAAAAAACCCCGCTCGTTCAGCGGTTAGACGGAATAAATGCTTTTCGTCTCCGCCCACCCCTGCTCTGCTGCTGTATAAACACAAACGCTCCCTCAGTCAGGTCTGGTAGTTTTGCACGACAGAGTTTGTTTCCAGATGAAGGACGCAGCAAACAAACAATGGCACATCACTTCGTTTTACAAAACCAAACAGAGGAAAAATAATAACATCGACAACAATCAACAAAAGTTAAAAACTGCAGCTTTAATCATCATTGTAATTGCCGATATTGACATAATTGAAAATCTTTTATTATCAATGTTTGTCACTTTTATCTGGCCCTAATATCAATTCAACACAACACCTGCTTTAAATTAAAACACTCAATTTCAAGTTTAAGTTAATTTCACCTAAATTGCAGGTTTATAAACCGCACGGCCACCTCAGCTCTCATCCATATTCTTTAAATGACGTCTCCCAATACTGTTCATCACTATTATTACTTTACATTATCACTGTAATTATCTTCTGTGCTGCCACCTGTTTCTTAAAAGTCACCAGATGGCACTATTTAGCTTCCACATTCTGCACAAAGAACCTGAAGGAGGGTGAGGATGTTTGTGGCTGTTTTCCTCCTCGGATGCAGAACTTCACCAACAGCTCATTCCGACCCAGTCACCGGTCACGCTTGACCTCTGCAGCAGCAGGATTCACTATCCTGTGACTCTGTTATGTTGAGATGCTATACCAGGCAGCGCGGGGCTGAAACACTCTGGAGAATTAAGGGTTTAACCAGCTAAACATCTGTGTCACACATGAAATGTCACACCCTGATCTGAGATGTTGCTGCCGTGCAGCCCTCTCAGATATTTACCGCATAAAATGAGCAGAAAAGTCAACAGACACGCTCAGACAGATGACGGCAATCAGACAAAAACAGGAATTGTTCTGCATCGGTTTCTGTCTTCATGCTTTCCCTTTGGCATCACGAGCACTTATTTAGCGGTGGCATCTTCAGCTCCACATGTGGTGACATCTAATGGGGCTTTTAAGAGCTTTTGCAAGAGGACTATTTGTGTACCATCACTCCAAGCCTATGATTGTGATGTGACAACAGTATTTTAAGCTAGTGCTGCCGCCAAAGGAGTGCAGGCTGCTCGTACCCAGAGCTGTGGCGTTTCCCTGGGGAGCAAACGTATTCTACTGAGATCTAACAGCTCAGCTTGTCTCCCACTTTCCAACTCAGGTGTCTGTCTCCGGCGAGACAACTGAAAAGTCTTGATTCCTCCTTTTACGCCAGAAAACGCCTGTTTGTGAAGAAATAGAACACGACTAAACAGGGCGTTTTTCCGACACGTGCTCTGCGGGAGACGGGGAAAGTTTTGATTTGAGATGTTTGCCTTTCCCCAGAGACACAGGGGTTACATTTATTTTATTATTTTTCAAATGACTGATGGAAATCGGTCCCCGTTTGCAGGTAAACTAGTTCTTCCTGAAGACTTTATGCAGTGCCACCATGTCGTGATCTCTCCCTCAGAAGAACCTTTAATTCTCAAAACAGCCTCACTGTTTGTGAAAGATTTAAAAAAGAGCTGCTAAAAATGTACAAAAGGAAGAATAATGTCTTTGGTGGATCCTTAGATTTAGAGCTCTTATTAAAAAACAAGTGGCTAGAGACAAAACATGGAGTATGCAATGTATAAGATCAATATGCCTGAAAAAAATGAAGTATAATCAGTAATAAGGAAATATATTTTAAATAGTTTTATTTTTAACCCTTTACGTGATATGTGTCTTGTATTTAATATTTCAGTATGTGTGCTTTGTCATGTACAAAAAACATGTTAAAAGAAATTGGGTGAGGGTGTCAAAAAAGCGTTTTGATGAAATGTATTTGAGGAAATAGAGTTCAAACATATTTAAAAAAAAAGGAATTGAAAAACAAATTTGCCTGGGCGCTGCAGGAAGCTTTTATACTGTATCTTGATTTTCACAGAAATAGATAAACCATTATTGGGACAAAGATTGGAGACGTACTGCAAACTCTTCTGAATGTCAGCTCTGACCTTTCATGGCGAACAAATATCTCTATTACTATATGTGAGTGTAAATTAGAGCTGTTTTAGGTCACAATTTAAACTCCAATTATTCTTGAACTCCAGCTTCTGAAGAGAGGATTTGCTGATTTTCGCTTTTATCTAACAAATAATAAAACAGAACCTCTTCAGCCCATTTCAGCTTGATTATTTTCTCAATTAATCAAGTACTTTCTTTGGATTGGTGTTTACCAACCTTGGGAATGATGATGTCCTCAAACGTCTTGTTTTGTCCACAAACCAAAATTATTCACTTTGAATTTCTTTATTATATGGAGCAAAGAAACCAGAAAATATTTACATTTAAGAAGCTGAAAAAAGCAATTATCAAAATAGTTGACTATTAATTAACTGATTAAATGAATAATTGTTGCAGCTCTATTTTCAACACACTCCTGCTCAAAATTACAAGCCCAAAATTGATACAACAAAATCTACATTTATAATATTGTGACAATGAGTTCACTTAAAGTCGTTAGTAGTGCACACAGGAACTGTTTTGGTTACTTTTTGTTTTGTGATGAAAAGAAAATTGATACATGTTCAGGCGGCTGCAAACATGTTTATACTCCAGTCCACAAGGTGGCGGTATTGCACTGAAAAGCTGCTTTCCAATCGCCTGTCAGGCAGTTGGAAATAAGTTCAACTCTGGTGTAGCTGCACCACATCGCATGCAACTCAGCAGCAACATTACACAGTTGATTTTTCTGACACATGTTGTGATTGTGATTTGATTTGTGATAGTATAATGAAAACGAGATGGAGCACTGGGATATGGATTTCCGTTCAAATATTAGCTACTCTACTCCAGTGCAAAGGGTGACAATTTGGTTTTGTCGGAATGAGATTAAACTGAAAAATATGGAACAAATACATTAAATCATAGAGTGTATGCAGATCTTATAAACCTAAAAGAGTTGACTTCATAAATAGAGGCCACGAAATGATACTGTGATTCCCAGTTATTTTAAATATTGATCGTACTCTACAACAGCTGCTTTATTCACTTTTAATAGCAAAGAAAATAGACATATACGCTGCATTATATGAGTTTATCTGTGCTGCCACCCACTGGCCTTTTTTCCACACTGCACCCAAATTAATGTTTTTGTCAGTTATCACAGCATTTCATAAGTTCAACAAGTTCATAGTTATTTTGAATAATAATCATATCCTACACAAAGACAAATGAATCAGCTGCTCTATTCAGTTTTAACAACAAAAGCAACGGTCATGTTTCACATGTAAGCTGCATTTTGTCAAATGACCTCTGCTGCCACCCACTGGCTTTACTCAACACTGCACTTTAGTTAATATTTTTGTCCTAAGACTACTATCACAGCATTTGCTGCCACACTGATTAGTATTTTGTAGAACTGGCGACCCACCACTTACTATCACAGAGCTGTGGCACAGCTGCCAGCGAGGTGATCGAATACAGACAAAATAGAATACTAAATAATGTTTGTTAGTAATATTCTTTTCAACTTTTCAAATATCACATTATTAAATGTATTATATTCAGCATTAAATTACATATGTAAATGTTTGTTTGATGTTTTAATCACAGCTGTCCACATTATTATTTACTTTCTTTTACATTCATTTCGGTCTGTTTTGCGATATCAATAGATTTAGTTTGCATCGTAAATGTTACTATTATGACATATACATTGTCCCATATTGAAACAAGCACTTTTACTTATGAGAAATATCATGCATATCTTTATTGTGAAATTTATGATGGACTATTATGTAATAATTTTAAGATCATACAGTACTGCCCACCGAACACCCCCCCCCCCCCCCCCCCCCCCCCCCCACCCCCTCTCTCCCCCCCCCCCCACACACACACACACACACACACTTTTTTTCTCTAGACCGGCCCCTTCTTGACCAGACTAGATGCTCATTGGTCCCCAGGTCATTTAAGTTTGCATACATACTGGGATACACAGTAATATAACCATAACCTACGCAGACTTTGCTTTAACAGCTGCTTTATTCCATTTTTGAGATGTGCTGCCTCCCACTGTCGTTACTTCAAACCGCACCTTATTTTTGTTTTGTCTCAAGACTACTATCACAGCATTTGCGGTCACAATTATACGATACATATTGGGATTTGCTGCATTAGTCAGTTGACCTTTGCTGCCGCCCACTGGTTTTACTTCACATTGCACCTTGTCAGTGGTTCCCAACCTTTTTTCCTTGAAATCCCCTGCCGCTTGTGTCCAAGACAAAGTAGGCCACGCCCCCACCCCAAACCCGTGTCCACACACACACACAGAAAGAATAAAGTGAATAATTACAAACATTTACACGTTTTTGTTCCTATTCTCGCGGTGCATATGGATAAAAACTGTACTGTGCTTCCATAAAATCAAAACCAAGCTCACTCTTGAGATGTTTGCTTTGTTTTCTTTTTTAAACTCAGTGAGACTTTGATACTTTTACGTTTGATGAGACCTGCTTACGCAGTAATGGTCACAGAATAATAATAAATGTATCTATTGAGTTTTATGATTGATATTTATTGATTTTCTACATTTAATATGCACAAATATAATATTAATAACCTCAGAGCAAACAAAGCTCTGTACCCCCCCCGAGACCCCCATGTGACCTCTGGCGACCACCATGACAGGATTTGCCACCGCAACAATTCAGATCACAATTCATAACGCATCATATTTACTTGTTTCATTTGTTTACAGCCTCCTCAGAAAGATTTCAACAAAAAATGTGATGACTTAACAATGCTGAGTTGCTTTTTCCAAGAAAATACAAGACTAGATATTTTTAAGTTAAGTTTGTAATCGTGACGATGGAGCCGACAGAGAGGGAGACGAAGAGTGTGCGACGTTATCTCAGCTGTGAATGGGACATTGTAATTATGATATGGTAATGATGCCGAAAGAGGAAAGTTGGGCCGACTGGAGCTGATCTTGTTAGGATGACACTTTGCCTGCCGTCGCTCCAATATCAATTACTAATGTCTCAATAACAATTACAAAATGATTTCTCTCTCTCACTCTGGGAATCTATTCTGTTCCTCAGTAGTAATATCATATACTCGAAATCAATTTGCGGTTCCTCTTGAAACAGATGAATTGTGTTTGATGCCAGTCTTGGAATTGTTTATTTCACTGACTGCCAATAATGCAGCTGCTGATTGGAGACGCAGAAGTGAGATAGAAACAAACTTAACAGAATTTCTTTAAAAACTTCTGTCGCCGGGTGAGAACTTCCAGAGGGTGTGTGTGTGTGTGTGTGTGTGTTTGTGTGCAGAATACACAAATCATTTTTTTCTCAATCTTTCATTGGAGAACAAATTCTAACTCTTTTGACTCTGCATGTTACTGCTCTCTCACACACACACACACACACACACTCAGTGAATCTGCCATTTAATAATTATGAGGCGTAAAATCCTTGCCGACGGCGAGCATACTGAAGGATGTAATTATGACCTCTTTCAGAAAACCCACGCTCGGTGGCAGTGCCTACATTTCCACCCAGAGAGAGAGAGAGAGAGAGAGAGAGAGACACTCCCAAAGAATGACGGGGAAAACATGCCCTTCATTGCAATTAAGGACAATAATTCTCTGCAAGAAAATTGTTTCAATTGCTTTTCAGCCCGGGAGCAAAATGGCATTGATGGGGGTGATGGTTTGAAATAGGGGTGATGGTGGGATGAGGAGTGACATTTTCAATGGGGGAGCTGTTGGTTAAATGTGTGTCACAGGAATTTAACTATATGAGATTTAAAAAAAAAATAAAAAATAAAAAATAATCTTAAGTAAACGAATAAATCTTAATCAGATATGGAGTATGTTCAGTACAAGTTTGTTTCTGTTTGACTAAAGTCTGTCCCAAACTGGAGGATCTTCAAATCTTGACTTGATTTTAAAAAAAGGACTTTGAACCATTTCAGTCCTTTGAAAGCACAGACTAGGCGACTTTGCAACTTTTAGTATTAAAAGAGCCATGTTTGTCTCCAAATAAATTTAATCTGGAGCCGCATTTGTCACATAAAATAAAGTTAACGTAATGTATAAAGTTTTATATATATATATATACTATGTAGAAAAGAACTATAGTTTGCTGTATTCATGAAAATGATTATATTAACATACTGTTGATTAAAATCTCTTATATTATCTCTTATATTATCCTTAACTGTACTGGATGAAGATGAATGCAACAACAACAACAACACAATATACAATTTTAAAGCATTTAGATTTGTAAAGTTTCTCAAATGTTGCATTTACATTTGTACATCAAACAGCTGTGTATAATTCCACAAGAGGTTGGTGTAAAATTCCCTAAATTATTCTAGTGGTACATAAAACATAAAATAGATCCTATTAAGGAGAGAGAGAATCATTCACCTTCAGAATTTGTGGAGCTCCAGTCTGGTGGTGAACATCTCCCTGAAGCTTCCTTGATGAAGAATCCTCAATCATCATTGGCTCCAGAGGCATTGTGCCGTGACTGACCACGACCTTTGCCCCTGCTGCACAAGCAAAAGGAGAATTTCCTTCAAAGATCAATATCGTATTGCATATTTATTATTCTACAAACGGCCACTAAATGCATTCCTGCCATGATTAGAAAATGTGGGATATTAGACATAAATAACAGCCATTTGCTGCATCTTTTTGTGGCCGTGCTCTTAAATAAAATTAGTAATTGATTTACTGTAATCAGGTAATGGCTTTAAAGTAGCTGACGACAAATAGAAATTGCAAATGCAGTTTTCTTCCCCCCCCCCCTCCAGTCGCCTCTTCTTGTTTAAGCTGAGTTGGCATATCTGGTAAGGAAGCCTTGTTGAAACAAAATGGTTCCTCAGACGGAATTTAAAACTAAAAACGCCTAAATCTTCACCAAAGACTTTTGATCCTTGAATTTGGAAGGATATATTCAACTTAGTCTCATCTAGAGTGTTCGTGGTGGGAAACTGGAACACATACATTTAGGCTGCAGCTACACTGCAGGACTTGATGCCTAATTCTGATATGTTGCCACAATCGTATTATTTTTTTGTCGGGGGAGAAACTTCTTACATCGATGTATCGAAAATGATACATGTCCGCTATCCACATTTACACAGGCTAACACTTGGGGGTGTACGGAAATGTTTCGCAGGCCAAAAAGTCAGTAAGAGTGATGTTTAAATTTAAAAATTCACTTTCCAAAGGTTTAGACATGAAACCTCCCAACGTGTGTGTGTATTCTTGTATTTGCTACATCTGCAGGACCGTTTCTGCCATAAACACTGACCTTGTCAGGACCAGGAGACCAGAAACCTGGTCCTAATGAGGCAGAGCCTCATTTCTGAAGGGAACTGGTTAAGTTCAGGACAAAGATTGAAACTGTGCTTAGGTTAAGGTCAGTGTTAGATAATATGTGTAGGCTGCATCAGCTGCCGCACACCACTGTTAGTATTTCTTTAGTTCACATTTTACATTTACTTTGATAATACTTTACTTTATCACATGGTTCAGTTTGAGTTTGTTAAAAACTTGGACGCACAACTTTCAGTTGTCAGTTTTCAGTTGTATATACTCACTTTTGTTTCTCTTAGTTCCTGGTGGGGTTAGAAGAAGACGTGAGATTGTGGGGGGGGAGATGTCATTATAAGCACCGCCCACAGGAAGTGGAAGAGACCATGGTAGAGTCGGAGGAAGGGGGGGGGGTATCAAGCTTTTCTGCTCGATACCCGATTAGGTCTGTGTACATTTATAATTGCGTTACAGCTTTATTGTTGTTTTAAATTCCTCCCAATCCCATCTTTAAAAAGTAGCAGTGTTTTTACTACTGATGAGTGGCAGCCATCAAGGAATCTATTGTTGTGGTTTGCAAAATTGCTCCAGCTTTCTGAGGGATTCTGAAAGAAATTCTGACTTCCGACTACAACTGGAATACACCATAAACTCCCGCTTCAAAATCCAAATTTAATCCTAATTTCCGCCTCCGTAAAGTAAGACCCTTACTTTGTACATGTATAAAAACCTTAATCTATGGTTATGAAAACCAAACAGTGATTCTACACTTATTTAAAGATATTTATGGGTAGTATATCTGTTAATAAACCTTCCTAAATGTTACACACTAGATTTTTAATTGGAAAACAAATAGTTTTTTTGCTTCTTAAACAGACTGTATGAAGAGAAGAGGGTGAATAAACCATTGAGATACAAACATTTCTGAAACAGATCTGCACAGACAATCTTAAGGGGCAATTTCTCCTTCTGCCCTGAAATGTGACAGTGTATAAAATGATTTGTGACATAATTTAATTCTCCGAGTAGGGGATTTACCTAAAGCTTGGCCCGTTCTCTTTGCAACATGATGGCACGGACAGCTGGACCGAGAGCGGGGTGGGCTGCAGGCGGGGGATCTGAGCGCTCTGTTTGTATATGAAATCCTGTGGTGGGATCGCATCTGTGGTAGCTGGAGGAACAAAGGTCTGAATGAGGGGGAACGGGCACCGGAGGGAAATGGAAAGCAGCTTCAGAAGGAGGGAGTCATGCACACACGTGCGCTGGCTGTTTACATTGGGCTGCGACGCTACACGCCGATGCATTCCAGCGCTCACGGTGGGCTCACCAGATCCGGATCCATGTTTTCACGCTTGACTTTTCTTCACCTAAATGTGTGCACATGTGTCTCAGAATTCAGAGGTGATATGAAAAAGCTCTGTGGCCTCTTAGCAGAAGCATGAAACCACTGCACATTCTGTACTTTTAGTTATATTTTTACAACCATATTTGAATGATCGTGTGGAAGTCTGGGGTAAAACTTATATGAGTGGAATGAATCTGTTGATAATACCTTGTAAGGGTGGACACATTATTTTTGTGTTGTGTAATTTATTTATTTTATTTTTGGTAGGGTGTAGTTAATGGGCTCCATGACTTCAGTCATAGTTGTGTTGGTCTATTAGCTATTTGTTTGTTTTCAGTCTGCCTCGTAATGGCAACATAAACCTACAGTAGTGTGAGAGAAGGATGGAGCAGTTATCTGTTGATAATGCCTTTGGAAAGTGGACATGATTTGATGATGTCATAAGCATGTGGCAATTACTTGGGTAATTAAAAACCACGGGTAAATGTTAACGGTTTACCCGGGTAAATTTAGTACCTACTTGCGACTAGGGACTTTTCAGATTAGCAGGAACAAATGTAGCGTCTTCTTCTTGTGTTATTTGAGACTTTTGGAGACACTGACATGAAAGTACGTATCTTTCTAAAGGTCTTTAAACGCCGGACGGAAACCAACGAAAGAATGATTCTGATGCGACGCAGCATCTCATGAACATCAAGAACGATGAGAAGGAACTAACAAATTATGAGGAGGTCTTTTTCACACACACATGCTGCTGCTGCTGTTCTGAGGCTGATGCAGCTCACAGTGATGTCAGTAAAAACTAATTTGAAGCTTGATTTTCACTCCCACCATCTCAGTGACGCAGCTTAACAACCCCCCCTCCACGCGTCTGTAACTGTTTTATACTTTATCCTTCTTTATTAACATGAAATGGGTTTTGAGAAACAAACGCAACCAAGCGATCCACCGGCGTGTTAAATGTTTTGACTGTACGTCATCAACAACAATCAAGATCTTTGAGGTGTGGTGGAAACGCAAACTACACAGATTACCAGGAACTCATTTACCCGGGTAAATGAGTTCCTGGTGATAAAAGTTTGTGGTAATTTTGGTGGAAAAGGGGCTCTTGACATTATGCGATCTGTACCAGAAACCCTGTCAAAACAATTAACTGCAGTATCACAAATGTTAAATAAAATGTTAGATTTCATTTTAGTAGTATTTTTTTATAAGATAAAAGATGGATGGCAAACAAAGTTATCGTAAAAGAGCAGTGACACGATTGAGAGAGATTTCTGGAAATTTCTTGGGAAAGACAATAGAGGAGGAGCAGCTATTTCTTTCGATTATTAACCCTTGTTGAAATGATTAAGTAGAAGTAGAATAGTCGTAAAGCTCTGGGTAAACACATTAAAACTATGACTTTTTCTTCTATTTCTGAAACTACGTCATTACATTGGTATGCTAGTACGTTGTTAAAATCTTGAGGTCAACAAAGTGTCATGGAATTTTTTTATGTGTATGGCCGACTTACATGCAGAGGTGGAAAAAGTACTGAAAAATTGTAATTACTTACTTTGCTTAAATCTTACTCAAGTAAAAGTACCCATCTAAAAAGCTACTCGAGTAAAAGTAAAAAAATACTTCATTTAAAGTGTAATTTGAGTAAAAGTTACTTTGTTACTTTTAATTATTTGATGTAAAAAGGATGAGTCATAAATCTAATCAAGTTGTTTTTAATCAACTTTAGGCGGTATAGAGTAAACTTTGTTCAGACCACCCCATGAAACATTTTCTAATACAAAAACAATTGCATATCCAAATTCAAAGTGTCCGGGACACTCACACTTTAAAGACAACTGAGCATAATAACGCGGTGCTCTTCCTTCTTTTTATAGAAAATAATTTTATTGAATATAATTGACAAATTAACTGCATAATGTTGACAACCTGTTGAGAGGTATACTGCACAAACTGTGTTCAGACCACCTCAGGTTACAAATGTGAATTAATGCTGACAGCTCTGTCACACATTTTGCATTGCATTGTTACATTGTTCCCTTTTTTTGCATTTGAACGCAAATACTTGTTCAAGGTTTGGCCACGGATTTCCTTCGCTTTCCTCTCGAGAACACGTACCTTCTTCTTGAATAGGCCTATCGTCCAGGATTTCTATCTCGGCACCAGCAATCATCCAAACTATGAGATCCAAGGCTGAGGCTATGTAAAACAGTGAAAATGATGCGTGCACATTCCCTTTCAGTTCTGGTAGATTTAGTTTTTTTTTTCTCCCCACAATGTGAATTTAATCAGTAACAAGGGCGGGTTCCAATGTAGCGAAGTAAAATAATTGGGTCAAAATGTACTCCCTTTTTCAAAAACTACTTAAAAAATTACAAATTACTCAAAAAAACTACTCAATTACAGTAGCATGAGTAGATGTAATTCGTTACTTTCCATCCCTGCTTACATGTATGTGTTGGGTCAAAGCTCAACAGTGGGTAGGTCTGACGCTTAGCAGAGCTCTGTTAATGTTAACTGCTAATGTTGCTAAAGCGATTGCAGTGTGATGTCCAACATTACTGGGTGTCCATTTGTCTGCTGAAAAGCTCCATTTGGATGATGTCGTGTTTTAGTGTGAAATGCAAAACGTGACTTGATTGGCTAGCGTCTGCTTATATTATGTATTGGCACAACATGTTTTGATTGGCTGCTGCTTGGAAAGTTGAACATTTAACAACTTCTGACACAAGCTGAAGCAACAGACCCATAATTCTGTTCGGCAAAGCTCGGCACATACGTCCACCGTGGGCCAGTGAGTCGGCAGTACACTGTGTCCAAGTGATTTTGCATCTTTGTATGTTGGAATGATTTTAACTAAGTTCGTGGGGGAACAAATGAGTAAAAAGTAGAATTTTGCAAGTGGTGATCAGCAGTTTCGCTTATTCAGAAGTTTAGTGTGGAGGTTTTCATGAGGTTTCTGGGGCAATAAGATGGAAAATTTAAAAAGTCTTAACACCTCAATGAATTAAGTTCAGTTCAGTTTCACTGCAATAACAGAAAGACAGACTGATATACAGTATATAAGTTTAATATCTACCTACTCTGAAAAGGAGTAGGTAGATTCATTCATTTTCAAGTTGTTTGTCAGTCATGCAGCTCAGGTTGCGGTGGGTTTTGACAGGTAGAGCACCAACATTTAGGAGTCATATTCATCCCTTTTCTGTCTTGGAGCGGTTAACGCAGCGTTTCCCCGTCCCTCAGCAGGCAGAGGGTCCTTCACTCCAATCAAAATTCACAAGAAAATGGAATCCTTTATATGCAAAACAAACAATGCGGAGGAAATAAAACATTCAGACGAGCTGTCAGGTCCTTTCAAGAATCAATATGAGGCCTTTCATCTCCATCCCAACCTCTTCCTGGTAATTATCCTGCATATTTTATGCCCCCCCACCATCAACACCACCACCTCCACCGCTCTTCAACGCTTGCTTACACACAAACATATTATAATGTACCGTACACGTGCACATAAACAGTCAACGATGCTTTCAAAAGCAGGCAAACCTACAATAAACCTGGTTTGCATAAATCCGTGTAGCTTTTTTTTTTCCTATGGGGAGATTGTGTTTGTGTAATTATAATACAACCCTAATTTCCTGCAATAATAGTTTCATCACCCTCGGGTCAACTGCAGCACACACACTCTAGTGTGCAGAATTAACTGCAGAGTGAGAAAAGCAGCATCCACTCAGACACTTTGATCAGGATTAAAGAGTTGTCAGTGACAGAGTGACGTGCCCTTGAACAGAATCACCCTTAAAGTGTCCTGTCATCACATTCCTGCCTCCCATTACCAGGGCCTCGGGTGGTGGAGGTAGAGGTGGAGGGGGGGGAGCAGGTTCCTCTGGGATGACAGAGTGATCGGGCAAAGGCTTCCCTCTCCCCGTTCACCGAGTGATGCAGGACAGAGGATAAAAAGGTAAAAAATACAAGGTGAGTTCTTGTTGGTCTCAAGGTCGACGTGGACATGAAACTGAAGTCCTGAGACAAAAGTGACCAGCTGGTAGTGTGTGGTTGAGCCAAACTGATATAAATATCTCTTCGGACTTTGTCTCCCCAAAGGAAATCATGTCACACACAGTGGCTTCCATGACTTCAGAGGACATTGCATTGATTTACATTAATTTCCTGGAGACTTACGCTAACCTTAACCATAATTGCTAGTGCCCTAACCCTAACCTTAACCTAACCCTAACCTCAGCCTAACTTTAAAACATGTCTTCACTTTAAAATGCATATGGGGACTTGATTTTTGTCCCCATAAGGAAGACAAGTCCCCATAATGTGAGTGTGGAGACAGATTTAGGTCCCCAAAACATAAGGAATACCAGGTACATACACACACCTACTTTAGTGTGGACTAAAGCCCATAAACATCGCTGTTCATCAGTGTTTAAACATGATGCTCTTGTATCAAACCACTTGTCCAACAAACATGTAAGGAACCAACTTTTCACCATTTTGGTGTCACTTTAATGACATACTATACACAGAAAGATCTGGTTTAGCTACCGTCCTGCTCTCTGTCTCCCTCTGTCTCTGTTAATGGTACTGCAGCCTCCTGTTCTTCTTCTCTACTTCACTTCCCGATCGTACGGGACTTTAAATAGTGTCCCGAGCTTTGCTGACTGTTTTTTCATTGAGACATCTCAGCAAACCAAAGACAGCAGTGTAGGAGCAGGTGCAGTTATTCAGTGGGGGAATTGGTAAATCGTTCCCTCGTGCAAGTCTACTGCATTGTTTGTAATTTATCCCCTGGAAAAATCAGACTCACCAACCACTTAATAAGGTACAACTGCTTTTGTTCACAAATGTCTAATCAGCCAATCACATGTTTGGATTTTACTCCTGAAACTTAAGTGTGTAAGAATACGTGACTATCTAATGGTAGGAGTGCAGACTGCAATAAATTCTACACTCACCCCTCCCATTCCCAGGCACATCCAATAACTACGTTGGCCTTCATATACCATTTAAAGAGCCATTCTTCTTTGTGTTATAAGCTTCCACTTCAAAACAAGAAACTCATGTCCATTCAGGCTGCTGTAAAAACATAGGGCGAAAACAAGATGGCAGACGTTGTTAAAGCTAAATCACACATAAAACCACTAATTCGAAGGCTGCAAATCCCAAAAGACCCACATTTCCTTGAAGAATGATACTTACTGGAAAGTATATTGAATTTCTGCCAATAAACCGTTCTAAATTTTAGATTCTGGAGCTTTACAAGTAACAGGACAAGGCCCCACAGTAGACTGAATGATGAAAAACTACTGTTCAGACACATGACAAAGCATTTCACTGCAGAAGTCACACAGATGCTACGCACACTCATTGTGACGCATCCGTCTGTCTTGGCACGTCTGCGTCGCAAAAACATCTCCACTTTTTGTGGTGGTTCTGATAATCCATTGTTTTTGTTGTGATTATTTTTCTTGGTTTAATGCGTTAATCCATTTAGTAAGACTGGTCAGCTGGAGCGACCCCCCCCCCCCCAGGTGACTC